>MJUT01015800.1:536264-546985 GCA_002080005.1 Gigantidas platifrons | reverse complement strand
CTGAAGACCAGCACCTTATGTTTATTGTAACCGTATTTTAATACCTACTTGCTGAAGACCAACACTTCATGTTTATTGTAACAGTATCTACTTGCTGAAGACCAGCACTTCATGTTTATTGTAACAGTATTTTAATACCTACTTGCTGAAGACAAGCACTTCATGTTTATTGTAACAGTATTTTAATATCTACTTGCTGAAGACCAGCACTTCATGTTTATTGTAACAGTATTTTAATACCTACTTGCTGAAGACAAGCACTTCATGTTTATTGTAACAGTATTTTAATACCTACTTGCTGAAGACCAGCACCTTATGTTTATTGTAGCAAATATTTTGATTTATAATCTTTTAATTCCCACTTACCAGAATTGATTAATCTTTTGCCATCTTTAAACCACTGAATGTGAGCCTCTGGATTAGCTTCAATGACAACAGACAATGTGGCAATACTATAGATACGACACGTCATATCTTCCAGTCCTTCTATGAACCTCGGTGATTGTTTGCCCTGTGATGATTTGCTAGCAGATTTTGGAGCAGGTCCTGTGGCTCCCATCATCATTGGTGGGATCGACATCATAGGAATGTCTTTGTATTTTCCTTCAAATTCCTCAGAAGTGAATTGTGTTGTAACTTTTGTCATTTGGGATTGTTTTGTTTTTATCAGAGTAATGTCCCCTTCAACATAACAGTCATACTGTACATGCATACCTTCCATCACATCCATAGATTTTGGTAGATGTTTAATGAAGAACGGAGCTGAAATAAACCCAAAAAAAACATCCAAATATGGTTTGAAAACTTAGTCAAATTTCATTATCTTGAACTTAAGAGTGAGTGATTGTTGTTTAAAACGCCAATTCAGCAATTTTTCAGTTATATCATGGAAGAACAAGTTAATTATCAATGAGATGATGATGAGGTCTGCTTTTTGCCAGACCAACACACTGAGTTGGATTTTTATAGTGCTTGCTCATTGAAGAAACAGTCCGCAGGTAGACATGTCGCTCCACTCAGACACATTGTTCTGATTTCGATTATTAATGCTGCATGCTTAGCGGAGAAGCAACAACAATACAATTTTATAGTCTGGTTTAACCTGACCTGGGCTTGAACGCATGATCTACCGCAGACGAACCGAGCACACTAACCATTACACCACCGATGCAGTCTCTTGAACTTAGAAATAAGTGGTCAAAGTAAAAATATGTCTGTTTAAAGTAGTTTTTAGCTGTATTTATCCTTGTTATCCAGAATACTTTGATATGGACTAAATAACAGAGCAGAATCATATTTAACCGATCTTTAACAATACCAGATCAACACTTATTGAAATAATTGTTGTAGGCTTGTTCTAAACATGAATGAAGTGAAATTTGACCCAACCCATATATATAAGGGAACCGCAGTGAGAGCAAATTTATTCATCCCATATATATACGGGATCCGCATGAATAGGGTTAAAATAAATTTGTCCATTTCATCAATTTTCACTTTACGAAGTTCAACTGAATTCCTCGTCTTAAGCCTTGATTTCTTCAATGAATGTTGTTAAACACAAATGTTTCAGCCATATCATGGCGAGGACTTCGATTTCATCTGTCATGTTTCTGTTTCCATTTAATACAAAATTAACTTTTTCATCCAATAAATTTGTACTATAAATTAGCAAGATATCATTATGTAAAAAACAAATAACTGACAGGAACAAATTACAAAACCGTATTGATCTCCAAACATACATTGTTTTGCCTGAGCTTGATTTTCTATTTGAAGACAATATCATATTGATATCTTTGTTTTTAATTCTTTTCTTCTATTGAATTCAATAATAAATTTAAGTCTTCATATACATGTATATGACTGACAACCAATTTAAGTATACAATTAGCCTGCTTATTTGTGTATTGTATTATGCCATACAAATAAGTGATCATTACTGATACAACCTTTATCTATAAACTGTGTACTACAAGTATATCATCTATATCACTATATTAAATGTGTGTGTTACTATCAAGATGATGCTATGTGCAGAAGACAGGTAGACATATATGCTGCACTAAAGTAATTAAATTACAGGTGTAATATTGTGATATAAGTTATACCATATAGAGGGTACATTTCAATGAATTGCAATCTGGCATCCACAGGGACTGGTCATTTAACTTTTAAAGGGGACTATATTCTTCAAATTTTACCAAAATTTCTTGTTGAAAACTGCAGGGTAAGTTTTTTTTTATTTGTATTCATCTCTAAGGTCAAGATATTTTTGCTTTATAAAATTTGGCTACCTAAAATATAGCTCTCCGCTAAAAGTTAAATTGTTGTTCCCATATTTCCTCTTTAAATACAGGGTGCAATGAATGCACAAAATTTCACAGTACAAATAGCATAATGGGATAAAAAGCCATGACACTAGTACTAGTATGTATTACAACAACAGAACATAATTTTGACCTAAATTATTGGTAAACATATTAATTTAATGGAAATTGATCTGTTTTTGTGAGATTCCACTTTTTCAACTTTTTGTAGATACTGATTTCTGTAGTTTTATACTTGGTATTGCATATTATAGCCCTACAAATATTAGCACTGTTATAGTGCCCTGAACAACCAATTTTTGATAGCAAAGGGAACTAAGTTTATTATTCACTTTTTTATTTTCTTAATTCTGATATATATGTGATAATCATTCTTATATAGTCTACTTAATTCTCATGTCAACCCTCTATATGGCATGGTATAACCTCTAAAACATGCATCTTTTCTTTATTCTTTGTTTCTCCTTCAATAAACGTATTATTTTATCTTATTCAATATAGACACACCTGTCAACATTTTGCAAAATGCACATAAGTTTTGTTAATTATATTTTTAAATCCCAATTTGGTTGATAGATTGCTTGGTTGTTAACATCTCTGTTAACACCTTTCACCTTCATCATAGTATCCAGATTAAATGGTGGAGATGAGATAAAATTACATGGGGAAAACAACTCCTCTCTTTTACACAAAATGTGATGAATCGTTGGTAATTTGTTACTTTATTCTGTAAAATATGGAATAACGGTCTACCACTATTGAAATCCAGGAATTTGTGATTCAAAATAACATTTTGAGGGAAAATAGCATTTAACATTTGTAGAAAATGTATATCACAGACAACCACCCTTTTCCTCCCCTAACAATGTTGACAGATGTGGTGATATATATAGTCTGTGTTGACATATATAGTCTGCAATGACATATATAGTATGTGTTGTCATATATAGTCTATGTTGACAGATGTGTTGACATATATAGTCTATGTTGACAGATGTGTAGACATATATAGTCTATATTGACATATGTATTGACATATATATTCTATGTTGACAGATGTGTTGACAGTTGTATTGACATATATAGTATATGTTGACATATGTGTTGACAAATGTATCATAGGTTGACAGATGTGTTGACATATATAGTATATGTTGACATATGTGTTGACAAATGTATCATAGGTTGACAGATGTGTTGACATATATAGTCTATGTTGACAGATGTGTTGACATATATAGTCTATGTTGACAGATGTGTTGACATATATAGCCTATGTTGACAGATGTGTTGACATATATAGCCTATGTTGACAGATGTGTTGACATATATAGCCTATGTTGACAGATGTGTTGACATATATAGCCTATGTTGACAGATGTGTTGACATATATAGTCTATGTTGACAGATGTGTTGACATATATAGCCCATGTTGACAGATGTGTTGACATATATAGCCTATGTTGACAGATGTGTTGACATATATATAGTCTATATTGACATTTATTGTCTATGTTGACAGATGTGCTGACAAATATAGTATATGTTGACAGATGTGTTGACATATATAGTAAATGTTGACAGCTATGTTGACATATATAGCCTATATTGACAGATGTGTTGACATATATAGTATATGTTGACAGATGTGTTGACATATATATAGTATATGTTGACAGGTGTGTTGACATATATAGTCTATGTTGACAGATGTGTTGACATATACTATATATGTTGACAGATGTGTTGACATATATAGTATATGTTGACAGATGTGCTGACATATACTACATATGTGTTGACATATATAGTAAATGTTGACAGATATGTTGATATATATAGTCTATGTTGACAGATGTGTTGACATATATAGTCTATGTTGACAGATGTTTTGACATACATAGTCTATGTTGACAGATGTGCTGACATATACTATATATGTTGACAGATGTGTTGACATATATATAGTATATGTTGACAGATGTGCTGACCTATATAGTATATGTTGACAGATGTGTTGATTTATACAGTATATGTTGACTAGGTATAAAACTAAGGACACATGCAAAAATTATTAAACAACAAATTATGTACCAAATCCTTGATTATCATGGAATTTTCCTACAAAACAAGACAATTTTTTTTCAAATACATGATTACCCATTATTAACTGACACACAAACTAAAATTCACACAGCAAAGTTTCAATAAACTTGAAAAAACAGAACAGTGGGAAAAAAATAAGTGAAATAGATATAAATGCTTGTATTAAATCTGATTTTTTCAAATGAAAAAAAAATGATCATAAAAAGGACATAATTTTTGTAACATGATGAATGAACATAAAAGAGGCACCAATCACTTTGCAAGAAACTTGTCTTGAGAGAAAAGTCATTATCCACCCAGATATGGTCTTTCAAGACAGGATATCTCTTAAAAATGTTTATTCTACATAATTAATGAAGAGCTGTGACATTTTAAAGTGGCCTCTGATTGGAGACGTCACTCAACAAAACAGGTTTCATTGCATCACATTAGATGGAACATAAATTATATGTGATTGCAAATGTGTGAAAGGCAGGTTATCAATGAAAAGAAAAGGGACATACCTCATGTTATTGCAAAAGTGTGACTTAGGTAGGTTACCAATAACAGGAAAGGGGCATAACTCATATTATTTTAGATGTGTGACAAAGAAAGTTACCAATGACAAGAAAAGGCACATAGCTCATGTGATTGCAAATGTGTGAAAGCAGTAGCTTACAAATGAACAATTCTAATATGGCGTCCTTCAAACGCTTTGAGTCCAAACCCGTGGTAAAAATAATATATACCTACACCCGTTGTAATTTATGACGTCATCGACAATTTATAACGATATTTTACCAATTTTTACATATTAGAATCGGAATAATTCATGGAAGCCATATGTATATATTGTTTTTACCACGGGTAGGCCCTTTATGTCAGTTTTTTACCCCTCGCTAACGCTCGGGGCAAAACTTCGTGACATAAAGGACCTACCTGTGGTAAAAACAATATATACATATGGCTTCCATGAATTATTTCTTAATTAATATCATGACAAATATATAAAAATAAGAAAAGCATTGAAACCTAAAGGGGCCATATAATAAAGGGGAGATAACCTACCTGCTGCTCTCAATGCTTCATCAGTTGGTACCTCTTCCCTGCAAATTCAAAACAAGTTGGTGTTAATTAAGCAAAGCAGGGATCAATCAGTATTTATTTTTACAAACCACTAAGGTTTTTGGTTTCCTTTAGATTTATTAGAAAATATTGACCTTCTTATTCATAAAAAAATGTCCCCTTTGTCTGATACCCTCGTATAACAATACAGACATTAAACATTCGGTCAAATTGAAATATTGCTTAGTCTATGTTCATGTTAAATACAAATCAATTATATTATAATCATCACATGTGCATATCTCAAATTCTGGATAACACAAAATATATATTAAAGTAATATGAAAGGCCAATATCATCACTTAATTTTAATTAAAATCAACTGCATAACATAAAACATCCGCTCAAAAACAGATTTTAGTAACAAATCGCAAAATATTTGACAGCAGATAATTCTATTGTCCCATACAGTAATGCAAAGGATATGCATGTGACCCAAGATTTGAACTCTTTTGGGGAGATTATCGCTCATGCACAATGTTCAGTTGATGAAAAAAAAAATATATATATTCCGTGTGTACCACATAAGAATAATTGCAAAAAAAAAAATTGGTTCATATAACATGAAACAGACAGATTCCTCAATAATCATTGTCAAGAATGTGTGTGATTGTTTACCTTTTCTTCACGAGGTCATGATTGGCAATCATCGGACCAAAACTTTTCTTCACAAGGTCATGATCAGCAATCATCGGAACAAAACAACCGAAAGTTAATCAGTCTCCACAACAATGGCGAGAACAATAAACATGCATACGGATTTGCAGATTTCTAGTTGTTGGGAACATATTTCGACTTGAAACATGCATGAATAGCTTAGTAAAGGTACCGCCGTATTCCAAATTGAATTTTCAGTTGAAAATTTTCTTCACCCAAAACTGGTGTAATATTACTTTAAGTACATGTTAAAACAGTGCTGTACCAGTAATTAAAACAATTAAAACAAATAAAATAATTAACAGAGGGAAAAAAAGATTTTAAAAACTTACCTGTGTCTAGATTTTCTGTTGACTCGAACAATACACTTTGCTTCAGTCACACCAAGTGCATTAGATGCCCTGGCAGTGTACTCGCCAGCATCAGATTGCATCACTTCCTGTAGTTCTAATGTGTAAGTTCCCAGAGATGATGTCATCTTGTGCCTGTAGTCATATTTCAGATCTCTGACTCCTTTGTGCCATGTTACTGAAAGAAGTAAACAAGTGAAAATCTAGTTCGAGACTTGAAAATATAGAATGGTATCCATCAATCTTCAATTATGTGAAATAAGCATGGATATCATTTGTGAATTAATCAGATAAAAAAACATACACAAACTAGAACTGTGAGTGACCTCACTGAGTGATACCCCCTGCTTGCAGCTTAGTAGGAGTTGCGCTTACAAGGTACATGCTCCCCCCCCTCCCCTTTTTCGTGAAAGTATAAGTTAAATTATCTCCCCTTTTAAATTTTGGACAGCAACCATATTCATTCATGCAAATCTGAAGGTAGTGTACTACAAGTGTGTAAAGTTTCATAAAAATCCAATAAGCCGCTTAGGAGGAGTTGAGCTTACAAGGTACATGGACGGACGGACGGACAGGGTGATTCCTATATACCCCCCAAACTTTGTTTGCGGGGGTATAAAAATTCATGTTTTAATCTTAAGCAATTTTTGTAGTGGTTTAAAACCCACAGGACACTAACTAGAAGAAATGTGAAAAAGGTAAACTTACAGAATGGTTTAGGATAGCCTTCTATAGAGCAGTCCAGATGTAATCTATCACCTTCATCTAATTCTATCACCTTGGGTAGTGACAAGGTGAAGTGGGGAGGTCTTCCTCCTGGAATGTCTATGGGTTTGCTTCTATCACGTTCAAGTCTGGTTGCCATGGAGAATTCTTCATCCTCCGAATAACCTGGGGTAGATGGTGGTGATTTGGACTTTGACCGTGCTGAAAAGTAAGATTGTTAATGCTTAGAAATAATTTTTAAGAAGAATTATTTGTTGCCATATTGTAATTTTCACTCTAGCTAATATTCTGTAAAATTCAATACAGTAGTCCCCCTCTTATAAGGTCCCTCCCACGAAAGGCCAATCCTCTTATCAGGCCAGATTTCAGATGTACTGAGATGGTTAAATACTACCAAACTGTGCCCCTCAAAGGATGTCACCTCTCTTATTAGCTCACTTTTTCATTGTGAAGGAGTGGCCTTATAATATTGTTTTCATATATTATATATATATAATATAATAATTTTATTGTCAAATAAACATCCATATATGTTTGTGACCAGAAAAAAAACAACAACAAAAAAAACAATGTAAACAAGAACAAATTAAGAGACTTCTGTCCTCAGTTCTAATGACTTTATTATGTAGAAGCCTATAATTTTGACATGAGCTGTAATTGTAGGATTAAGAAGATTTGCAAGAATTTCAAATAGATCTGTTCTCAATTTACTGTTTACACGTATATTCCAATATAAAGTGCTCTTCATCCTCAATTTTATTACAGGTCTTACAAAGTCTGAGTATTCTAGGTATTTTGCAATATCGTCCTTTCTCTATTTCAAGATTATGGTCCCTAATTCTAATTTTAGTAAAGCATCTTCTGATATCAGAAAAAGAGGGAATATTGTATCCATGATTAAATTCTCTTTACATAAAACCTGATTAATCTGGACACCTTTCGAACCAACATTTTTGTCCAGAATAGACAGGTGGTTTTGGATTACTCAAATTAAACTTGCCAAACTATGAAACATTGACTAAATCTGATGTTATAGGTCTGTCTCAGTGACTAGTATAACCTACAAATACTTATAATGAACTTGTATAGGTCTGTCTCAGTGACTAGTATAACCTACAAATACTTATAATGAACTTGTATAGGTCTGACTCAGTGACTAGTATAACCTACAAATACTTATAATGAACTTGAGTGATGGTTGTGAGTGGATTTTGTTAACACCAAATGAGCATTTTTTTCAGCCATATTATGGCGAGAACAAGACACTTTTTGAAAAGATGATGATGACATCTGCTTTGTACTAGAAAAACATGTTCCTGACTCTGCACCAATCAATCTTTGTACTAGAAAAACATGTTCCTGACTCCGCACCAATCAATCTTTGCACTTACTCCTTAATGCTGCATGCTGCATGGAGAGGCAAAAAAATACTAATTCTATATTCATCTGGTTTGACCTGACAGGGGAATCTGACAAAATATGGTACCATGAAACTTGTGTTGAGAGTCCTCCCCTTCTACAGGCAAAATGAGCACTTCCAAGATAGAATTTCTCTTAGGGTAGATTTCATTATTTATTTTTTTATCACCAGTGCATTTACAGTACAGTTACAGAAAGTCATAAACATGACATTTTATAAAATAAATCTGACCAACTACAGAAACTCACAACGTTAGCAGTCAAATAAATCTGACCAACTACAGAAACTCACAACGTTAGCAGTCAAATAAATCTGACCAACTACAGAAACTCACAACATTAGCAGTCAAATACTGTAAACCGGAAAATTTTCGCTCCGTGTTTTTTTCGCGGTCGTCATATGTATTCGCGCTGTGTTGCTTTCACGTTTTGTGAAATCGGAAAAAAATAAAATGTTGATCGTATTTCAAACAGTTACTTTTCACAACAATCGGATTTCAAAGACGCAGTCATTTACATATAAACGTTAATGAAGTGAGTAGTAATCATCTATTTGATTTAAAAATATGTAGTATAAAGAAATTGACATGCAGTTAAGTGTCATCAATCCGTTGCATGCAAGTTGGCTTGTCAAAACACAAACAATTGAAAGAGAAAACTGATCTCATTAACAGTGCCTTTGTTGCCGCAGGGATTACCTGTAACCGTTAAT
This sequence comes from Gigantidas platifrons, assembly GCA_002080005.1. Classification (NCBI taxonomy): domain Eukaryota; kingdom Metazoa; phylum Mollusca; class Bivalvia; order Mytilida; family Modiolidae; genus Gigantidas; species Gigantidas platifrons. Next base: position 537,580 of record MJUT01015800.1, on the reverse strand, counting down.
TGACCATTTTATGACCGAGTGACCATGACTTGATTGACAGGTGTTATTGATTGAATGTTTGTGTAATACCGCTGAAAATGTTTTTAAATGATGTAAATAATAAAGTATTTAACTGTTTTACATTATTTGTTGCTAATATAATCAAATGTACAACACTCACTAAAATACACAAAAGCATGGTCGTGTCTGTTGGCTGTTTATATTAGTGGAAAGGTCAGTCACGTGTCCAATATTGTTGTCTTTGTCCGTCTGTCAGGAAAAACTGTAGTCATTTGTTTACATCTCTTTGAAGGTTCGGTTACTGTGAATATTTTGCGATAGTTTTATTTTCGCGGAGGAAAGCTTACCTCGAAAATAGCGAAAATAAAACCATCGCGAATATTTCCCGGTTTACAGTAAATCTGACTACAGAAACTCACAACGTTAGCAGTCAAATAAATCTGACCAACTACAGAAACTCACAACCTTAGCTGTCAAATAAATCTGACAAACTACAGAAACTCACAACGTTAGCTGTCAAATAAATCTGACCAACTACAGAAACTCACAACGTTAGCAGTCAAATAAATCTGATCACAACGTTAGCAATCAAATAAATCTGACCAACTACAGAAACTCACAACGTTAGCTGTCAAATAAATCTGACCAACTACAAAAACTCACAACGTTACCAGTCAAATAAATCTGACCAACTACAGAAACTCACAACGTTAGCTGTAATGTGCACTGATTGCATAGGTAGATGTAAATCCAACAATCATATCATCATGGGGATGGCAGCTGTTATGATATCAATGCACTCTATCATGAAATTTCTCAATACGAGGTTTCAGTATAAAGTCAAATAGTATAACTTGTAGTCAGGGTATCATCAAATAGTATAACTTGTAGTCAGGGTATCATCAAATAGTATAACTTGTAGTCAGGGTATCATCAAATAGTATAACTTGTAGTCAGGGTATCATCAAAAAGTGTCCACAAAAGACAGGTGGCTGCTTAAATATGGTTAGTTTGCACTTATTTGTTATTACTGGGACATTGAAACAGTGATTTTTATCCAAGGCTTAATAGAGGTGGCCACACTAACAGGTTTGTTATTACTGGGACATTGAAACAGTGATTTGTATCCAAGGCTTAATAGAGGTGGCCACAATAACAGGTTTGTTATTACTGGGACATTGAAACAGTGATTTGTATCCAAGGCTTAATAGAGGTCAGGGTATCATCAAATAGTATAACTTGTAGTCAGGGTATCATCAAATAGTATAACTTGTAGTCAGGGTATCATCAAATAGTATAACTTGTAGTCAGGGTAT
>MJUT01015800.1:518069-536198 GCA_002080005.1 Gigantidas platifrons | reverse complement strand
TATCCAAGGCTTAATAGAGGTGGCCACAATAACAGGTTTGTTATTACTGGGACATTGAAACAGTGATTTTTATTCAAGGCTTAATAGAGGTGGCTACAATAACAGGCTTGTTATTACTGGGACATTGAAACAGTGATTTTTATTCAAGGCTTAATAGAGGTGGCTACAATAACAGGTTTGTTATTACTGGGACATTGAAACAGTGATTTTTTATCCAAGACTGAATAGAGGTGGCCACAATAACAGGTTTGTTATTACTGGGACATTGAAACAGTGATTTTTATCCAAGGCTTAATAGAGGTGGCCACAATAACAGGTTTGTTATTACTGGGACATTGAAACAGTGATTTTTATCCAAGACTTAATAGAGGTGGCCACAATAACAGGTTTGTTATTACTGGGACATTGAAACAGTGATTTTTATTCAAGGCTTAATAGAGGTGGCCACAATAACAGGTTTGACTGTATGTTAATTATGCTACCTTTGACTCTGAGACTAGCAGAGCCCCTGGTACGTCCAGATGTGTTCTGTGCCAGACAACTGTAAAGTCCTGAATCACTGACTCTAGCACTTCGGATGACTAACTCTGCCAAGCCATCACTGTCAGACCCAAGATAGATACGCCTAGAGTCTGCTGCTTCTACACCATCCTTTTGCCTGTAAATCAAACAAAAAAATGCTTAAGGCAATACAAAATAAAAAGTCTGTTTCTTATGCCTCATGCCAGCCATCCAAATATTTCAATTTAACTGAAAAAAACCCCAAAAATTAAACATTGTGGTTATCAATACAACCAGGGATCACTCCTTTGGCAAACCTCAAACAGTAAGGCCAAAAACAAAACATTCTCCTAACCCTATCGACCCTAATTTTTAGTACCTATCCTACAGTTTTCATTGCACTATTTGGACAAGTACTGTTTCTTGTTCTGTATAACCAAGGTAAAGAAATAAAAAGCTTTGCCTACCTACCTACCTACCCTTTTTTTTTATCAAGAATGTTAGGGAACATATGCATTTGTTTTCCTTGGTCTTCAATATATCCAACTACTACTCTCACAAATCTCAAGTTTTTAACCAAAGAAAATACAACAGCAGCTGGTGTACCATAATGACCTATGTATAATGTGCTAGAATTTACATTTTACAATATATTGTTTTACTTTTTGTGTAACTTCTGGTACCAAGTCCAATTAAATATGACTATCTCTGTTATAATAAGATCATGAATTAAAACACTTGCATAAAATAAAATGTTGGAAAAGGAAATAATCTTAATATTTGGATATTTTTTTGGAAGTTTTTATGTAGCACCTAATAATTCTAGTGAAATTAACATTCCACCCCCTCCCCCTCCAACTGACTTATTAAAACTAGATTGCTACAAAATTTGAATAATGATTATTTGCATACTTACCATTTAAATGTAGGTAATGGTTTGCCTGTTGCTTTACACATGAAAGTTACTTCTTCTCCAGCCATCACCACAATATCATGAAGAGGTTCAATAAATGCTGGTCGTTCACTAATTGGTTCCTTCACTGTTTCCTTTTCAGCTGCTGTAAATTATAAAACAAAAATTCTATGACATTGTAAGAGTGTCAATAAAGCATCAATGTTAGATTTTTATATATAGTACTGAACCAGTATTTTGTTTGGTAGAAACCAATAAATAAAAACAAATAGAAAAGACAATAACAAAAAACACAGTTTATCCATAGCAGATATTATATAATACAACAATGCTGTGTTCACACGTAATTCGAATTCGATTCGCATTATCGGATTCGAATTAATTTAATGCGCATTCGAAATGTATTCTTGTCCGAACGTACATTTTAATGCGAATTGCAACGCGCATCAAATAGAGTCTACGTCCGAACGATATTAACTTTTAATCTAAAACAAAACGACATTGTTTAATGAAAATAATTTTAAAAGCCGAATTAGTAACAATTAACCAAATATAGTCCAAACCAGCTTTATTATCTGATAGTTTACCCTTTATCTCGGACTCGTCTTTCCTTCTCTTTTGAAAGAACGGTCATTTTAATTCAACAATAATGATCTGGTGTGTCAATATGACGTCACCAGCAACAGGATGTAATAATTCATAATTCATATAACATCATTTATCAATAATAATAAAAATGAACAACAAAAGAAATTTTACACATGATAATAATGTTAATAATCTTTTTTTAATTCCAACAAAATTCCGTCAAAGGACCTGCTCGGATAATTCGCTTTTGCAATAGCATGTGTCCACACGACAGTTTAATGCGAATCGAATATGAATTAGCGAATTCGCAATAACGAAAACGTATTGCCGAAGCGAATTGGATAATGCGAATTAGCTGATTCGAATTTGATGCGCATTAAAAAAATAATTACGTGTGAACACGATTAGCGTATTCAATTTGCATTAGATGGACATTTAATTTCACATTAAATGTACGTGTGAATGCAGCACAATATTTGCTTACCCATGACTTCAAGAGAAGCCGAGCAGGTTACCTCCCCTTCACTGTTGATAGCTTTACATGTAAATTGTCCCATGTCTCTCTCTGTGACATCAAGTATTTCTAATGACAGTAAGCCATAGCTATTCTGTAAACATTCAGAGAAAACAAAAAAATGCATAAGTGTCATGCCATAATTTTGGAAAGACCAATATCTTCAATATCTATGTAGAAAAATGTACTTTTGAAGATACAGTAGAACCTAGTTATCTAAAATTCTTTAAAAAAAATCGCTAACTTGGATAGCCGCAGGTAAAATATGAATCCCCTCGTATATTAGTTATATTAGTTTACAGCTATACTTATCTCAGTCTTATTAGTTTGACACAAGGTTTGACTGTAACAGCCACAATTAAAGCTTGTTTAACAAGATGAACTGTGAGCTAATGCTCACTTATGATACCCCCGCTGTTCGGCAAACAGGAAGTAGGAATCTGACGAGTCAAAAAACGTTTCCCACGATATGGGGTACCTATATGAAGCTTGTGACGAAATATCAGATTTCTGCCATTAATAGTTGCTGAGAAAAATGCGACGAAAAATGATCATATAATTATGTTCAATGTGTATAAAAATCAACAAAGTCGGCAATCAGGAAGTAGGAATCTGATGGGTCCAAAAACGCTTCCCACGATATGGGGAACCTATATGAAACTTGTGACCAAATATCAGATTTCTGCCATCAATAGTTGCTGAGAAAAATGTGACGAAAAATGTGCATATATGTTCAATGTGTATAAAAACCAACTAAGTCGGCAAACAGGAAGTAGGAATCTGACGGGTCTAAATACGCTTCCCACAATATGGCATACCTATACGAAGTTTGTGACCAAATATCATATTCTTTTCATTAATAGTTGCTGAGAGAAATGCGACGAAAAATGAGCATATATATGTTAAATGTGTATAAAAGCCAACTAAATCGGCAAACAGGAAGTAGGAATCTGACGGGTCCAAAAACGCTTCTCACGATATGGGGTACCTATATGAGGCTTGTGACGAAATATCAGATTTCTGCCATCAATAGTTGCTGAGAAAAATGCGACAAAAAATGAGCATATAATTATGTTCAATATATATAAAAATCAACAAAGTCGGCAAACAGGAAGTAGGAATCTGATGGATCCAAAAACGCTTCCCACGATATGGGGTACCTATATGAAACTTGTGACCAAATATCAGATTTCTGCCATCAATAGTTGCTGTTAAAAATGTGACGAAAAATGTGCATATATGTTCAATGTGTATAAAAACCAACTAAGTCGGCAAACAGGAAGTAGGAATCTGACGGGTCCAAAAACGCTTCTCACGATATGGGGTACCTATATGAGGCTTGTGACGAAATATCAGATTTCTGCCATCAATAGTTGCTGAGAAAAATGCGACGAAAAATGAGCATATAATTATGTTCAATATGTATAAAAAATCAACAAAGTCGGCAAACAGGAAGTAGGAATCTGATGGATCCAAAAACGCTTCCCACAATATGGCATACCTATATGAAGCTTGTGACCAAATATCAGATTTCTGCCATCAATAGTTGCTGAGAAAAATGCGATGAAAAATGAGCATATATGTTCAATGTGTATAAAAATCAACAAAGTCGGCAAATAGGAAGTAGGAATCTGACGGGTCCAAAAACACTTCCCACAATATGGCATACCTATATGAAGCTTGTGACCAAATATAAGATTTCTGCCATCGATAGCTACTGAGAAAAATGCGACGAAAAATATCTTGGGACGGACAGACGGAAGGACGGACAGAGGTAAAACAGTATACCCCCCCCCCCTTCCGGGGAGCGGGGGTATAATTAATTAAAAACATTAAAACAATAAAACTTCAATTAAACCCACTGACCAATAACAAATTCAAAGTACCCATGTCAGAAAGACTTTTTGAGTAAAAGGATAAACAATGATAAAAAAAACCCCAACAAATAAAAAAGATAAATGTTTTAGATAACAGACCATTTTGTGTTCTTGTTGATAAAATAGAATCTAAGGGAACGACCATTCAACTTGAATGGGGAGGAGTTATGGTTTTCTCCTAAAAATATATTCTGATTCCCAATGTTGCTGAAAAAAATATTCTGATTTTGGTGGAGGGAAAAAAAAAAAATCTGATTCAGAGTTTTTGTCATATAGCCTAATGTTAAATTTTGGAAAAAAAATTGCGCTTTGCGCGATAAAAAAAAATATTCCAACTCTTGTGTTGTCCGAAAAAAAATTTCTGAACGAAAAAAAAAAACCATAACCCCACTCCCCCCCCCTCCTGCAAGTTAAATGGTTGGTCCCTAAGAAATAAATTTCTATACACCAAATAACATAAAAACAACAATGATGCCCAGATGTAACATTTATTGACAGGAAAGGGGCAGTTTAACACTCATCTTCGTGTATGAATTATACTCATTATTGTTACTGGCATTTATTGACAGGAAAGGGGCAGTTTAACATTTGTCTTAGGGTATGAATTATACTGATTATTGTTACTGACATTTATTGACAGGAAAGGGGCAGTTTAACACTTGTCTTAGGGTATGAATTATACTCATTATTGTTACTGACATTTATTGACAGGAAAGGGGCAGTTTAACATTTGTCTTAGAGTATGAATTATACTCATTATTGTTACTGACATTTATTGACAGGAAAGGGGCAGTTTAACACTTGTCTTAGAGTATGAATTATACTCATTATTGTTACTGACATTTAATGACAGGAAAGGGGCAGTTTAACACTTGTCTTAGAGTATGAATTATACTCATTATTGTTACTGACATTTATTGACAGGAAAGGGGCAGTTTAACACTTGTCTTAGAGTATGAATTATACTCATTATTGTTACTGACATTTATTGATGGGAAAAGGGCAGTTTAACATTTGTCTTAGGGTATGAATTATACTCATTATTGTTACTGACATTTATTGACAGGAAAGGGGCAGTTTAACACTTGTCTTAGGGTATGAATTATACTCATTATTGTTACTGACATTTATTGAAAGGAAAGGGGCAGTTTAACACTTGTCTTAGGGTATGAATTATACTCATTATTGTTACTGACATTTATTGACAGGAAAGGGGCAGTTTAACATTTGCCTTAGGGTATGAATTATACTCATTATTGTTACTGACATTTATTAACAGGAAAGGGGCAGTTTAAAACTTGTCTTAGGGTATGCATTATACTCATTATTGTTACTGACATTTATTGACAGGAAAGGGGCAGTTTAACACTTGTCTTAGGGTATAAATTATACTCATTATTGTTACTGACATTTATTGACAGGAAAGGGGCAGTTTAACACTTGTCTTAGAGTATGAATTATACTCATTATTGTTACTGACATTTATTGACAGGAAAAGGGCAGTTTAACACTTGTCTTAGGGTATGAATTATACTCACTATTGTTACTGGCATTTATTGACGGGAAAAGGGGCAGTTTAACATTTGTCTTAGGGTATGAATTATACTCATTATTGTTACTGTCATTTATTGACGGGAAAAGGGGCAGTTTAACATTTGTCTTAGGGTATGAATTATACTCATTATTGTTACTGTCAAATGTATAACAGCAATAACAGTACAGTGTGTCAGTGTGTCTAATGGTAGTTTGATAGTCTCGCATGTTGATTTACATTGATATCCTTTCTTACTAATATACAGGAAGTAAGGTCATACTTAAAGAAAAACCATGGACAGACAACAAACACCTACTGATACTAAAAGGTCACATAGCCTTTGACCTTTAACCTGGTTAGAATGTAATAAACATAAACATTGTCTAGAAATCTTACCCTAATGAGATATCTGCTCTCCTTAGTTACATCACGGCTATCTCGATACCATGTGACTTTAGGATTTGGTATTCCTGTTACTGTACACATAAATTTAATTCTGTTTCCAGCAGTGACTGTTTTGCTCTTAAGTTTTGCAGTGAAGTTTGGTGGTGTCTCAATTTTGAATTTCCTCATTGGCGTTTCAGTAGTTTGGACTGTTGTCGCTTTAATTGGTTGGTATGTTGCTGGTGTAGGGAATGAATCAACTTCATCCTCCTTGGCTGCCTCTAAAAATTTTAAGAAAAAATACATTCAGTTTCATTTTCATAAATTTTCTTATTTGAAAAAAGATCAAAATTCATAATTCAAAAATATCATATTTGTATCTTGCATGATCGTGTGATTAATACTTCTTTCAGAAAATACATGTAGTACTGAAGCTTTTAAGAAAGAAAATGACTACTGACAAGAAATTGTCATGAATTCATTTTTATAAATTACATACTAATTTTCGTGCATTCACGTCAGTTCAATCAACCCACGAAATTTAGTAGATAAACAAAAGGAATACATAATAATGAAACCAGAGAGAACTCTTTACCAGCACAGTTTCTATATTAGTTTAACTTCTGTAATAACTGATCAGTAATTCACATTAAAAACACTCATTTCACTTAATTCCAATTTCTATACAAAAGAGAGAATAAAAATCAAAATGTGTGCCATGACAAACAACAATCTGCTGATAACTAGCCCTATCTTCTTATATTTCTTTTTAGTTAAAGAGCATTCAAATACAAACAAATTTTCAAGAAAGCTTACTTTGTACACGGATGATGGCCTCTGTTGTTGTGGCACCAACAATATTAACAGCTCTACACATGTATCTACCAGTGTCTTGGTGATATGTATCACTGATTATCAAAACATGAAGGTCACCTTCAGTTGTAACTTTGAAGTGACGTCCAGAATATAAAGGTCGTCTTTCTTTGTACCATTCAACTTCTGGTTCAGGGAAACCTTTAACCTTGACCTCAAGTCTAACAGAGCTTCCCTCTACAATTGTTGTGTCTTCAAGTCCTTTGGTAAACTTAGGTGGAACTGCACCCTCAGGCACAATTTCTTGAAGAAAAAAATAATAATATCCTTTTCAATGTGGAATTAAAAGTATCTTTTTTCCATATCAAATGAAACTGCAGTTAATTAAATGATACAGTGTGTAGTCTGTTTAATTAAATGATACAGTGTGTAGCCTGTTTAATTAAATGATACAGTGTGTAGTCTGTTTAATTAAATGATAAAGTGTGTAGACTGTTTAATTAAAGGATACAGTGTGCAGTCTGTTTAATTAAATGATACACTATGTAGTCTGTTTTTATTAAATGATACAGTGTGCAGTCTGTTAATTATATGATAGTGTGCAGTCTGTTTAATTAAATGATACAGTGTGTAGTCTGTTTAATTAAATGATACAGTGTGTAGACTGTTTAATTAAATGATACAGTATGCAGTCTGTTTAATTAAATGATACATAGTGTAGTCTGTTTAATTAAATGTTACAGTGTGTAGTCTGGTTAATTAAATGATACAGTGTGTAGATTGTTTAATTAAATGATACAGTGTGTAGATTGTTTAATTAAATGATACAGTGTGTAGTCTGTTTAATTAAATGATACAGTATGCAGTCTGTTTAATTAAATGATACACTATGTAGTATGTTTAATTAAATGATACAGTGTGTAGACTGTTTAATTAAATGATACAGTGTGCAGACTGTTTAATTAAATGATACAGTGTGTAGTCTGTTTAATTAAATGATATAGTGTGCAGTCTGTTTAATTAAATGATACAATGTGTAGTCTGTTTAATTAAATGATACAGTGTGCAGTCTGTTTAATTAAATGATACAGTCTGCAGTCTGTTTAATTAAATGATACAGTGTGTAGTCTGTTTAATTAAATGATACAGTGTGTAGTCTGTTTAATTAAATGATACAGTGTGCAGTCTGTTTAATTAAATGATACAGTGTGTAGTCTGTTTAATTAAATAATAGTGTGTAGTCTGTTTAATTAAATGATACAGTGTGCAGTCTGTTTAATTAAATGATAGTGTGCAGTCTGTTTAATTAAATGATACAGTGTGCAGTCTGTTTAATTAAATGATACAGTGTGCAGTCTGTTTAATTAAATGATAGTGTGTAGTCTGTTTAATTAAATGATATAGTGTGTAGTCTGTTTAATTAAATGATACAGTGTGTAGACTATTTTATTAAATGATACAGTGTGTAGTCTGTTTAATTAAATGATACAGTGTGTACTGTTTAATTAAATGATACAGTGTGTAGCCTGTTTAATTAAATGATACAGTGTGTAGTCTATTAATTAAATGATACAGTGTGTAGACTGTTTAATTAAATGATACAGTGTGCAGTCTGTTTAATTAAATGATATGAGATAGCCAACTACTTGAAAAGTAAAATTAAAGTGAAGTTTTAAGTTAATAAACAGTCACCAAGATATGGTTACATGATTAAACAAAGAAATTTGACACCAAGTGCATATTACTAGGCAATCTTACCTATAACCTTCACATCACAAGAACACATAGTACTGCCATAAGGATTGACAGCCTCACAGCGCCATTGTCCACCATCTTCTGGAGCAATCTCATGTATGATGAGACGGTAAACTCCCTTCATATGTTCTAAGTCGTATCGTTCTGACGATTTGATGAGTTTACCATTGTGATACCATGTGACCTCTGGTTCTGGTCGACAGGTTACTGAAATGATTGATTGATTGATTAGTGATTATACTCCAACATTAGAAGTATTTCAGCTATATCGTGGTGTGAACAAATTTTACAAATTAATTTCCACTTCTACCAGATTTTTAGAAATATAACATATTTGTTTATGAAACAATTGTGTTATATGTACAAATAAAAGAAAAATTAAATAGATAAAAACATTATTTAGAACATATGTTATCCATTTATATTTTAGTATATAAATTAATCCAGTCAAAACTGTCTATCCAGCATTTTAAAATATATTTCATGATAAAAGGCTTAAAATCATTACATGGAATATAACAATTAGGATCATCTAATGCCGTCCCTTGACTTCCTAGTAAACGATTGTGTTCCCATGGATATAACTAGGGATCAATGTGAAAATAACATGTTTACCAATAGCAACAAGACTTTTATCAATTTCAACTACATTGTATCTTTAAAATGAAAGAGTTTTGGGTTTTACAACTATCCATTACCAACAAGCAAGAAAGATAATCCGAATAGATCACAAATTAAATTTTATCAGAAGAGGTAACAAACTTCAAAGCAAGAAGTATTGCAGTAGCTTCTGCACTGAAAGATTAAACTGGCAGATGGCTACTGTAATGATAGTGAATGTGTTACTCCAATAGTAGCAATATTTCTGTTTTTGTTGTTTATTTGATTATGTGAAGGTTTTGATCAATCTGGCCCTCTTTTCATCAGAGAGATACAAAGGAAACTTTTCATCTTAATATCAGTGGTGCATTCTATAAATGATAAAATAAAGAGTAAAATTTCCACAATTTATTTCACTTTATCTTATGATTTTGGGATAAGTAGTTTTTCTGGAGCACTAGAAGTAAGATTATATTCTCTTTGTAGCAGTGATGTACTAACAATGGTTAATTACCTTAGATGCTTGTCAAACTCACTGTTAGACCATGGACTTTCAGAGTTGAATGGTAGAGTGAAAATAACTAACCTGTCCAGAGTTTTGTCAGTCATTTTACTAAGTCAATCTTTGGTAGAGTGAACTTTACCTAAACTATCAAAGTGAATTCTGGAGTTTCACTGATTTGTTGTCTTGGTCAGTCATTGTTAAAGCATAACATACCTGTCACAGTGAGTTCAAGAGTTTCACCGACTCGTTTCACTTGGTCAATCAGCGGCAGAGTGAAAGTTGGTGGTACATTGCTGTCCAGTAAACTGGTGTCATAGTCATGCTTGGGATACCTGAAAGAGGAATATTAAATATTTGATTGACAGGCTTGAGTGTTGTAAAAGTATTCCGATGATGTCATATTTTTTTATAATCCTGCACTGGTTCTATATGAGCAGTCAAATTGCATTGACTGGATAAATATTTGCTATACTGTGAAATCACTTTTATTTGTGGAGTACCAATTTTCGTGGTATTCATGGGTAAGCTGATCCACAAAATTAAGAATCCAACAAACAATGAAACTTGGGAAGCAGTTTGCAATCGATAGATAGCCATATGCTGTCCTTGAGTGACCTGGACTTTCTGGACAAGCTACATAGGGTACAATTGACAATTTTAATGATGTAATAATCAGTACAAGCATACTTTTTAATGGGTTATAATCCATGTGAACATGTTTGTGAATGATTTGATTTTGAATGCATGTGTAAAAACGACAGAAATACTTATTTGTAACTTCCGGTTATAGAAATACAATTTATTTCAAAACCCTACACTAATGGTGACACACTTGTAAGTGTTGTATAAACATTCTATATTAAAATATAACAACCTTCAATAAACATATTTTATCACCTTTCAATACCTTTCTTTAAACAATTCAATTATGCCTAAGTTAACTGTACATTTGCACTGGGGTCAGAATTAATCTTGTGAAAGACTACGAGTGGTTTCAATCTAACATAAGATTGCAAATTTTGAAATATTTTTACAAGGACTATCTGTAATTGGAATAAAAATAATGAGACAAAAATGTTATTGTTCTTCTTTTTAGTTGTGAAAAACAAAAATTGAAAATAAAATGGAGAGTAAATATTTGAATAACATAAAAACGAATTAAATATATATTAAAGGAAATTGCTGATGTATGTGCTAATAATTTCAGATGATTTTATTTCATTTTCAAATTTGATAACACAAACTCTGCTAAATTTACAAATGCCGGAATTTTCTACAGCTGTCAAAATGAACACTTTAATATCCATGTTCCACTTCCGATTACATAATTCTACGGCTCATCTGTCTAATGTATTGAAGCTTTCTCGAAGATTTGCTACCCAATGAAACTTATTATGTTGAAAATATAAAATAAACAAATTTTATTTTGGGTACAAACACCAAAATCCATGAATTTACGAATCCACGATCTTGTAATTTTTAACCAAACCACGAAAATTGATACTCACGAAGAAAATTACTTTCACAGTATACGGTCACTGACAAAGATATAGTAGTTCTGATACCTGATTCATATTGAGAGATGGTAACAAACAGCAACAGTATAAACAAAGAGGACACCATCTATAACGATTAAAAGGTTTGTTTCTTTTCTCTTTGTTTCTAAGGCTGGCACAAATAAATTTATATTTTATGACCATGTACACATTTTGTCTATATATACTTAAGGGGGGAAAAAACGCAGGGTAACATAATATGCTCCTATATTTTAACTCCGTGGCATAAAATTACGAAAACTGGGCAGACGAGTGGCTTGGTCAGTGTGTACTAAAATCGATGTTTAAATTTACTCTACCGTGAAAGGTATCATGTGACATAGAGAAAGTGATAAAAAGCAAATAAAACGTGCAGAATAATGATAACAAGTTCGTCAACACATCGTGTCATACCACTTTATACTCTTGAGGTATACACATCGCTTTCCACTATTTAAAATTAATTTGAATCTCTTGTAATCATGCCATGGCTGACGGAAGTTCAGAGGGGTCAGGCTATTGCATTGCTAATGCAAGGTCAAAGGCAACAACAAGCTGCATTGCAATTTGGTGTGAATGTTTCCACCATAAAGTGTCTTGACCGTCGTCTGAGAGATACTGGAAGGGTTGTCGACCGTCCGCGACGGGGACATCCACACGTAACGACGCCACGTCAAGACAGGGCTATTCGTCTTGCCCACCTGCGTAATCGCCACGTTACTGCCACTGAAACTGCTTTAACTACGGTAGGCAATCATAATCGCCACATTCACCCAAAAACTGTGAGAAACCAATTGCATGAGTTTGGTCTGCGAGCCCGTCGACCTTATATTGGTTTTCCTCTCACTCATGTATGTTGCGCGCGTCGTATGGCTTGGTTAGCGGCACATGGTCTCAGACAATTTCCAATGAGGCAATGGAGACAGGTCTTTTTCACAGATGAGTCGCGGTTCACTCTTTTTCGCCCGGACGGTCGACGTCGTGGGGAACGCTTCGCCGACGCTTGCATTCTTGAGAGGGATAGGTTTGGGGGTGGCTCACTTATGGTCTGGGGAGGGATATCTCATAGGTTAAAGTCGCCGTTGATTGTGATAGCTGGTAATTTAACAGGCGTAAGATATAAGGATGAAATCCTCAGGCCGGTTGCAGTTCCATTTGTGCAACAGCATCACCTAATTGTCCAGCAGGATATCGCCAGGCACCATGTAGCCAGAGTTTGTCAAGATTTTCTCGCCAATCATAACATTAACCCACTCGATTGGCCTCCGTACAGTCCAGATTTGTCCCCGATCGAACATCTGTGGGACGAAATGGACAGGAGAGTAAGGGGGCATCGGAATGTCCCCGCTACTCTCGACCAATTAAGGGCTGCCTTATTGGAAGAGTGGGATAATATCCCCATGAGAAGGACAAATGCTCTGATAAACTCCATGCGCAGGAGAATCAGGGCTGTAACAGATGCGCGAGGGGGGCATACGAGATATTGACGAGTTAATAGATTTCACTTTAACATATTGAGGGTACTGTTAATTTGGTTTCAATTACTCATGAATTATTGATCAAAATCTAATGAAATTTTAAAAACTTGTTAATTAAATTTGTGTTTTTATCCTTATTTATTAATATTGAAAAAAACATTCGAATAAATAATATTAAATCACCTAAAATGTTGACCCTGCGTTTCTTTTTTCCTTCAGTATTTACTGTTACCATATGACAGACAAATAAGTCATTGCATTGCTACGACATGTTGTTTCTATTCTTCAATTTCAAGAATAAAACATTAAAATAAAAGACTGATTACATGTTTAACTGGTTTAAACTTACTGCATTTTGGCAATTCCCTCATCAGCAGCCTTCTTTCGTCTCCTGTGTTTCATTTCTAGAAATGGGAAAATACATTTTAGTATCTGAAGCATACAACACCTTCAGTGAAACTGTACAATATATAAAACAACAGGAACAACTAGTATCACTCCACCATTCATATTTTCGTCAATAATTCCTTTGTTATTTCAAATGTCACGACCAGGAATTGCTAAATAAATTTCCAAAGCATAACAATCCCAGGATTGGTTTGGTCACTTAGTCAGAATGGATAGGAATAACAATTTTCTTGACTTTAAAATATATTTTATCAAGATAATATCAAAATAGAAGTTGTATTTGTGATTCTAAATTCTTCTGATTGTATCCTCAGAAGTCATAAATTTTCAGACGTGTTTACCTGTATTCTGAGTTCATAAAAATATGTAATCAAATAGGTGATGCCATGGAAGAGAATTGCAATGCATTTTCTTCAAAAAAACTATATGAACAAGATTTTACTGAGAAATACTGATTATATAAACTGTACATGTACTTAATATCTGATGAAGACAGTGATACATTTGTCATCAAAAGATTATCTTCTTATCTTAACATTTATTTTAAGTTAGTTGATATCATGAACAATTTAAAAGGATGATGTGCTTCATAAATAAAAGTCATAATACCTTGTTTAACAGTATATGTTATTTCCAATAAATTGAAATTGTAACAAATCTTACTTCTCAGATTAAAATTGAAATTACTATTGCATACAAAAAACTGTCAACGTCAATCTATAATTTTACTGTAACAACAATATGCTTCACTGCACTAATGTGTCATCTACTTAAAATTTAATTTGTGATAATAATTCTATTCTTACTAGAATTTATCAATAACTTGTAATCTGATTGGATATCGTCACTTATTCTACGTCATTCGAAAGGAATTTATAAATCAATATTTCCGTTTACTGTACTACTTTTTTTTGTAACGTTACGGCGTAGGAATATGAAAAAATAATCCACCAATAATTATTAGTATTTAACGTCGAAAACAACACGATGTCCAAGAATAAGAATTATAAGGATTAAACACTGTGTTTTTAGGAAATTATGTATGTATAAACTCCGGCAGCTCACTCACAAACTTTACATAAAGTCCTTTGGACTTTATTCAGTTTGTGAGTGAGTTGCCAAAGTTTATAGATAGATAATTGCCTAAAAAACAGTGTTTAATCCTATATTAATATTATTATAGTCTTTAAATATCAAAATGCAATTTACGTATTAAAAATAAAATAAAAGGCCATTGGCCACTGGTCCCCCGATGCCAAAGTTATATCATAAGATTAAATTTTGAAACCACTGTAAACTAGAGGGTCAGGTGAGCCTGTATCACTCATAATTCTGAAAGGGGACCATCCAAGGACCATTTTGAAGTAAAAAAAGGGGAGTAACTCTGGTTAGATTTGTCGAAAAATCATCATTATCGAACTTGACCTAGATATTCATGAGATACAATTACATACCAAACCTAGTTAAACCAAAATATTAGCAATTTTGAAGTATAAAAAGGGATGTTACTCTGGTAAGATTTGTCGGAAAATGATCGCTATCACACTTGACCTAGATATTCATGAGATACACTTACATACCAAACATAGTTTCAATCTGACCATTTGTTCCCAAGTTATCATCTGAAAACCAAATATTTAGCAATTTTGAGGTATAAAAAGGGGCACAACTCTAGTAAAAATAGTCGAAATATTGTCATTATCGAACTTCACCTAGATATTCATAAGATACACTTACATACCAAACCTAGCTTCAATCTGACTTTTCATTCACAAGTTATCATCTGGAAACCAAAAAGCACACGGACGGACGGACGGACGATACCCATTTCTATAGTCCCCTTCAACGAAGCGTCGGGGGACAAAAAAACCAATTGACTGATAATTTACCATCTACACTTAGTTTGCCGGTTGTAGAAACATCCCCTAGGTCATTCACTGCTTTACATCTGTATTTTCCTGCATCTTCAGTTTCAAGGTCATGTATCAAAAGTGATGCATAATTGTCTTTATATAACATATGATATTTCTTGTCTTCTGAAATCTCATCACCGTTGTGGTACCATAAGATCTTTGGTGAAGGTTTACCACTGAGTTTACATGTCAGTTCGACACGAGATCCCTCATATCCTGAGACATCAGATAGAGGCTCCATAACAACTGGTGCATGTGGTGGCATTTCTGATCAATGAAAACAAATAAAGAATTTATTAAACAGAAGTCATACTATTACATATTTTGTTTGGAGCGTCTTCCAAATATTAATCAAATTATTTGAAACTCTTGAATCACTGAAATCAAATTCAACTGTTGAAAAAAAAGAAGAGTAGAAAGTTATGCTAAAAATAGTAACATTTAAATTTTCAACATATTTAGGGCAGTCAGTATTTTCTGACAATCTATCACATTAATTACTTTAATTTTTTACATTGCAATACTGTATCTAGTTAAAAAAACAAAAGAAAATATTGGTTACTGTAATGCAGAGCATTACAAATGTCCCCCAAACGAACAATACACAAGATATGATATGATAATATGGCTCCCAAACCATGGATATCAATTCCCAACATCAAAATCTACTTGAAAACCAAATTTCGCCCAAATCGGAGGATTTTTGTATTTTGGCGGCCATTTTGAATTCAGAATGGATTCAAAATGGCCACCATAGCAAACCAACGATGGATATCAATTCGCAACATCATAATCTACTTGGAAACCAAATTTCACCCAAATTCAAGGATTTTTGCATTTTGGCGGCCATTTTGGATTCAAAATGGCCACCATAGCAAACCAACGATGAATATGAATTCGCAACATCATAATCTACTTGGAAACCAATTTCGCCTAAATCGGAGGATTTTTGTATTTGGTGGCCATTTTGTACCTTGGTTACCATGGCAACAGTCACCATTTTGAATTTTTTCAACTCCCCAAAAGCTGCCACACACTACGGTGGATATTCCTACAAAGTTTCATGAAGTTTGATGAATGGAATCCAAATTTTTTTAAATCCCTACTTTTTTGTTTCCATGGCAACTGCGGCAAAGTTTGTCCAACCGATTCCGATTTTTGTGGCTTATCTCATTCCACTAGATGTGGATGTTGTTCCTATCAAGTTTAATCAATTTCTGTTTGGCGAGTAACCTGCTATGATCAATTTTTGTGTTTTTAATTTTTTTAGCATTTTGGCCATTTCCATGGCAACGGCAGCCATTTTGAAAAAATCAACCCTTAAAGGCACAACTTCACATGGCATATAATATAGCTACAAGGTTTCATAAAGTTGGATCCAGGCATCTCCGAGAAATGTGTCGGACAAACTTTTGGCAGAAGAAAGAAAGAAAGAAAGAAAGAAAGAAGGAAAAAGAATAATAATAATAAGAAACGGAGCAAACACAATATGTCTCCTAAACTTTGTTTGGGGGACATAATTAAGTCTCAGTGAGAGTCTGATTGGTGATTTTTATAAATAATTCTAACTTTACAGAATTCCTGTATTGCTGGACAAAAAGTAGCAGTTAGAAAAGAAACATACAATAGAAAATGTGGAGTGAGTGATTGTTGTTGAATACGAAGTGAGTAACTTTTCAGCCATATCATGGTGAGAACAAGTTACAATTTGATGAGATGATGATATCTGCTGTGTACTAGACAACACACTTAATTTGATTTTTATAGTGCTACCACAACAGTCCTCAGGTAGACATGTCATCCTGATTCAGAGCCAACCAGTCTTTGCTCTTACTCCTAAATCCTCGTTCTTAGCAGGAAAGCAGCAAATATCAATTTCATAGTCTTTTGTTTGACCGATCTGGGCTTGAACCCAAGATCTACTCCCCTTGAGACAGGCACACTAATCATTATACAATTGAGATGGTTTAGAAGATGTAGAGGTTAGAGTATATACTTTACCTAAACTTAGAATATATAAAATCAACTTTACCTAAACTTAGAGTATATAAAATCAACTTTACCTAAACTTAGAGTATATAAAATCAATTTTACCTATTAAACTTAAGAGTATATAAAATCAACTTTACCTAAACTTAGAGTATATAAAATCAACTTTACCTATTAAACTTAAGAGTATATAAAATCAATTTTACCTAAACTTAGAGTATATAAAATCAACTTTACCTAAACTTAAGAGTATATAAAATCAACTTTACCTAAACTTAGAGTATATAAAATCAACTTTACCTAAACTTAGAGTATATAAAATCAACTTTACCTAAACTTAGAGTATATAAAATCAACTATACCTAAACTTAGAGTATATAAAATCAACTTTACCTAAACTTAAGAGTATATAAAATCAACTTTACCTAAACTTAGAGTATATAAAATCAACTTTACCTAAACTTAGAGTATATAAAATCAACTTTACTTAAACTTAAGAGTATATAAAATCAACTTTACCTAAACTTAGAGTATATAAAATCAACTTTACCTAAACTTAGAGTATATAAAATCAACTTTACCTAAACTTAAGAGTATATAAAATCAACTTTACCTAAACTTAGAGTATATAAAATCAACTTTACCTAAACTTAGAGTATATAAAATCAACTTTACCTAAACTTATAGTATATAAAATCAACTTTACCTATTAAACTAAAATCAACTTTATCTAAACTTAAGAGTATACAAAATCAACTTTACCTATTAAACTTAGAGTATATAAAATCAACTTTACCTAAACTTAGAGTATATAAAATCAAC
>MJUT01015800.1:497447-515953 GCA_002080005.1 Gigantidas platifrons | reverse complement strand
GGTTATCATTACTTTATGATGTTATGAATCTGTAATGTTGATTGGTTACCATTACTTTATGATGTTATGAATCTGCAATGTTGATTGGTTATCATTACTTTATGATGTCATGAATCTGTAATGTTGATTGGTTATCATCACTTTATGATGTTACGAATCTGTAATGTTGATTGGTTATCATTACTTTATGATGTTATGAATCTGCAATGTTGATTGGTTACCATTACTTTATGATGTTATGAATCTGCAATGTTGATTGGTTAACATCACTTTATAATGTTATGAATCTGTAATGTTGATTGATTATCATTACTTTCGGCAGTTTATCAGCTATGTTGTGACTACAATACTTAATAGGAAGGAAAGCCTACTGAGATATATAGAATCTAACACCGGGGGAAGTACAAGATAGGGAAATCTCTGACACCCGAGGGTAAGAATTCAATCGTTCTCTTACAAGGCTTGCTCAGTTAGAGAACAATTGAAATCTTACCCAAGGATGTCGGAGATTTCCCTATCTTGTACTTTTTCGGTGTTTGATTTTATTTCTCACTAAACACCTTTGTTTTGTTTACATTCCATCGAGCGTTTTCCTGCAAAATTGTTTTCCATTGCTGAAGTAAATAGTCGATTTAGCCATATACATCCGTGTCTTCGCAGTATTTTAAATGTATTTCATAATAAAATCCAATGCATTTTATAAATATATTATAAATGCTACAACAGCGATAAATACCCGCAAAAAATGTATTTGAATTTGGTCAAAGGGAAGTAATTGCTTTCTTTACGTTAGTTACTAACAAGGGAGAGCACTCTATTATTTACTCAAAGTAAACAAACATTGACAGGAACAGAGGTGAAAAAAGCCAAATACTGTGAAAGGTGCACAATAGTTAAATCGTTAGCTAGCAGAATAGTATACATAGTTTAATTTTAAAATACTTATGTAGTAGAAAGTAGAATCGTGGTTTTATTGATGAGAATAAAGTTTGAACCATGAAGAAGAGATATGAATAGATTTTTTCTGGGAAAAAGTACATGACTTTTTTTTCTTGTCTTGTATGTGGGGGGGGGTGGGGGTGAGACAAGACAAGAATATCTTCTACCGCTAAAAATAGGAACTGGCTTATCTTTTTAGTGAGAAATTACAATCTGGCAGGTGAAACTCCTGGTCATGGCTAGCTCTCTTGAAACTTCAACACTTGAGGTGTGTATGGGGGAATGAACCAATGTATGTGGTGTTAGGCTGATGATCATAAGTCAATCACCTTAACCACTAGATCAACCATTTCATCCTTAGCTATTTGAAAGAGATTTTTTATTCTATATGACAAATTTTGAGATATTTTGTGAAATGAAAAATGCCAATAAAAACACTGTTACACAAGACTTTGTTGTATGTAATTCATTTTATTTTCAGGTGTAATATGAGATTTTTTTTCTATCAAAAATAAATTTTCATAAATATTTCTTCCTGCAAAAGATTGTTTGTCTTGTGATAGGTAATAGGTGATTGTCATGTGATAGGTGATTGTTTGTCTTGCAATAGGTGATTGTTTGTCTTACAATAGGTGATTGTTTGTCTTGTGATAGGTGATTGTTTGTCTTGCGATAGGTGATTGTTTGTCTTGGGATAGGCGATTGTTTGTCTTGTGATAGGTGATTGTTTGTCTTGCGATAGGGGATTGTTTGTCTTGTGATAGGTGATTGTTTGTCTTGTGATAGGTGATTGTTTGTCTTGCGATAGGGGATTGTTTGTCTTGCGATAGGTGATTGTTTGTCTTGTGATAGGTGATTGTTTGTCTTGTGATAGGTGATTGTTTGTCTTGTGATTGTCATGTGATAGGCGATTGTTTGTATTGTGATAGGTGATAGTTTGTCTTGTGATAGGTGATTGCTTGTCTTGTGATTGTCATGTGATAGGTGATTGTTTGTCTTGTGATAGGTGATAGTTTGTCTTATGATATGTGATAGTTTGTCTTGTGATAGGTGATTGTTTGTCTTGTTGATATAATATAGTCCACTTTCAATTGTAATTGCAGTAAATTTATTTCCATCCACAAACTGGCCTGTTATTCAGTCTACCATCATTTCTTGAAGTTGTTTCTTTGGATAATTTGAAGTAAACATTTTGTCAGTTCATATACAGTGAAACCTGTCCAAATCAACTCTGTATAAAACAATTATTAACCTGTCATTTCTGAACACAAAAGCTAATTCCAAGGTCCGTTTAGACTGGTTTTATTGTAGAAGTTTTCAGTTTAATCCGGAATAAGTCAAATACTTCATTAATTCAAAATAAAATATTGTTAGCAATCAAAAATTTCTTACATAATTCAAATGAATATTTTTAAAAACATGTTGTTTTTTAATATTTCAATACCATGCACTTTACAACATTGACTTGCCTTTTGCTTAAAAACAAATAATAATAAAAATGCCAGCATTGCAAAAATCAACTTATTTTATCATCATGCAGCTAATGTTTGAATCTCATGGAATTTCAGGAATACATTTTAAGATTAAACTTTTTCTTTCTGTGTTTGTCCTTTCAAAGCAAACGGTTTCTGTACAATTTATTTTACCCTTTCGTTATATCTAGAAAGAAAATAAACGTAAAAATGACAAATATGACCAGATATAGTTATTGACCAGCAGTAAAGAGTACCACTACATGATGTTCCATAATCTCTTTAGGGTACCAGAGTATACTATCTTTAAGGTACCAGTTATGTAACCATACTGTAATTGTGAAATGAGGAACTGCCATAAACATGTGACCTTTTATTTCTTCTAATATTCAATCTCATTTATACCCCTTCTGGTAAGGATTTAGGGAGCCATATTTAGGAGATAAGATGAAAGGCACATATTTAATGATAAAGCAAGCTGTTTTAACTGTACTGTATTTTCAGACAATTTAAATTTGTATGTTTGTATGGATTTGCTTAAAAAAAAATTCTACTGCTCATTCATAAGAAAAAAAGGAAAATGACCTGAAAGATTAAAAAATAATCTGACCCTGCACTTTTAAACGAGAAATTTAGGAAAATATTTTAAGAAAATAATAGAGATTTTCAATGTCAAAAACAGAAATAATCTGGTTTTTGTTTCATGTGAAAAATATCTTTTGGCACAAGCTAAAAAAAGCCATAGCCCACCCTCCCCCCAATTTTTAATGGCCGGTCCCTTTAATATTTAAAATGATATTCTTCAATGTATATTATACTATGAAGATTATATGAATACCAGAAATATGGTAAATATTACACACAAATAAATACTCACATGCTTAAGGGTCTTGGCATCAACTGTAGGCTCTCTTGGCTAAAAAAGCAGCAGGTAGGCTATTATTATTGCTTTTAAACTACCAGGTCTAGTAACTTATTATTTGAAAGCTTACATGATTACACCTATATTCATCTTGAAGAAAGATGTGTCCACTATGTCATGTTGAAAAATACGTTTAACCTTTATGACTAAAAATAAATATGTAGCAACACACACGCCTACAAACTAATAAAGTATTGATTTTTATTTTTCATAAATGAAGGAAATAAAAATGATTATTTCTTTATTATATATTTAAAAACTTAGTTCAATGCAAATAAAAAAAATGTACATTTCTTGTATAAAAAAAAACATTAAAAAAAGTTAGAAAAGGCAAAAAAATAAATTAAAAGAAGAATAACATAATTTCTAAATAAAATTAGTAATAAAAACAAATTACCGGTGAGTAAAATTCAGAAATCAAACCAAAAAAAAAAAGAAATAAAAGATATGTTCAATAAAAATTGAGAAAAAAAAAAAAATGAAAACTCATTAACTAAAGATGAAATGATATATTTGCGAAGGATTACAGAAAACAGAAGCAAAACTACATCAAAATAGGCTAAGGTTCCTATCAAGAAATCTAATGAAAAAGCTCAATTAATTTTCTGTCTAATTTTTGTTTCATTCCTTATCTGAAAATTCAAAATTGTCATCTTGAATCTAATTAAATTAAAATTTTATAAATAAATCTGAATTTCTACTCCGTTATTGAAATGTAATTGACGTATTTGAAGAATTTAATAGGAACCTCAATAGCAAAAGGGAAAGCAGTTCAAAGAAAACAACAAACAAGAGAAAAGCAACATTGGCAGTAGACAAATCTTACATTAAGCCATGGATGTTCCAAGGCTTCATCAATAGTCATTCTCTTGCTCTTATCCTTCACCATCAACTTTTTGATGAAGTCTTTAGCGTCATCAGAAATTTCATTCCAGACTTCATCTTCAAAATCGAAACCTCCTTCTGTAATGTTGACAAATGTCTCCAAGTCATTCTCTCCAGCAAATGGTGAATATCCACTAAGACTGTAAAACAAAGGTAAGCTTAAAGATAATAATAGAACAAAAATCTCTCAAAAAAACTTGATGGGTGAAATATTAAAAAAAAAAAATGTTTATTAATCAATTAGCATCCCACATCAAAAAGAAAAAAAAATGGAAGGTTATGAGAAAAGTCTTACACAAATACAGTTTTATATACCAGTAATGATAAAACTGTCTCAATCTTGTTTAATTATGTAATACAGAGTTAGAAAAACACCAATACTGTGAAAACTGTTAAACCAAACCTACTTCAGACCAACTTTTATGTTCAGAATAGACAGGTGTTCGGTTTATACAGGTTTAATTAACAATGATTTTCTACAGTGGAACTTTAAAGTTTTGTTTATACAGGATTTCAATTTATTCCAGGTTTAGTCTAGACAGGGTATAATATATGTTTTGACTGGTTTGTTCTAGAGGGTATAATACATGTTTTGACTGGTTTAGTCTAGACCGGGTATAATACATGTTTTGACTGGTTTGGTCTCGACAAGGTATAATATATGTTTTGACTGGTTTGGTCTAGATAGGGTATAATATATGTTTTGACTGGTTTGGTCTAGACCGGGTATAATACATGTTTTGACTGGTTTGATCTCGACAGGGTATAATATATGTTTTGACTGGTTTGGTCTAGACAGGGTATAATATATGTTTTGACTGGTTTGGTCTAGACTGGGTATAATACATGTTTTGACTGGTTTGGTCTAGACAGGGTATAATATATGTTTTGACTGGTTTGGTCTAGACAGGGTATAATATATGTTTTGACTGGTTTGGTCTAGACAGGGTATAATATATGTTTTGACTGGTTTACAAAGATTTATATCATTAAGATGTCATATTTTGGCCGGTATCTCCACTGATGTTCAATGATTCACACACTGTCTGAGAAATAACTTTATTTTTCTTTTTTCCTACTTACACAACATATGACATGACACCTAGTGCCCACATGTCTGTAGAAAATGACACTGGGTCAAAACTGATAATTTCTGGAGCACAGAATTCAGCAGTTCCAAATAATACTTTAACTGTTTTTCCCTCTTCTAACTTCTGAGCCAATCCATAGTCAATGATCTTTAAGTCATTGCTGTCCTGGGTCACAAACATCACATTCTCCGGCTGAAAAAGATCAAACATTGTTTTTAGACCTCAATAATATCAGTTTATTTGAGTATTTATGTACTATGAAAATGGGAGGGGGTATTTTTGACAATTTCAACTGTTGCACACCTGTCTTAATTTGTTTTTATTATACTTCAGTATATTTTTTCAACAGAAAATCTAGTGTAATATTTTAACTAATAAATCCTAATTCCTTGTTTTTTCTATTTCACCAGTCATCAGTTTTTACTGATGGACCGGGGGAACAGTACTCTAGATCGCCAAAGCGCTTACGATATTGGTAAAATGACCATGATCTAAAACGTGTACGTGACGTAAATATGTATAAAATGGCCACCGCCGGTGTACCCAGTGGAACCATTCTGGCTGTTCATTTACAGAAATGTTGGCATTTATCAAATATTGATTGCATCGACTTTCAGTATAATAAAACAATTACTGCCTGCACTTGCGGTGAACATCATAATTGTTCACCCTTGGGATGTTGTTTTCCATCGGGCTAAAGCCCTCGGGAAAACAACACCTCTCGGGTGAACAATTATGATGGTCACCTGAAGTGCAGGCATTAATTGTATAGTATTAATCATTTTGCAGGGGAAAAAATGTGCATGTGAAAAATGTTTGCCACTTTCCTTATATCAAGAAATAGGAAAATTTTCATCAATGATGTAAATATTGTTCTTGTTTTATAAAGTACATCATAGTCACAAGTAAACTTTCAATGATAATGTTTTCATGCAATGATCATAACTAACTTTCTTCCATATTTGTGAGTTATTGACAGAAAATACTGTTTAAATAAACTCTAAAGACTCAAAATATAATTACTCTAAAGACTATCTCAAAATATAATTACCTTCAGGTCAAGATGTAGGATGTTCTGTCTGTGCATATGCCGAACACCTTCACAGATCTGCTTCATGTAGGTAATACAGTCACCCTCAGTAAAATCAAAATCTTTCTGCACCAAACGATCAAATAATTCACCTCCACTCAACCTGCATTAACATAATAACAAAGAACAACAAATTAATTCACCTCCACTCAACTGCATTAACATAATAACAAAGAACAACAAATTAATTTACCTCCACTCAACCTGCATTAATATAATAACAAAGAACAACAAATTAATTCACCTCCACTCAACCTGCATTAACATAATAACAAAGAACAACAAATTAATTTACCTTCACTCAACCTGCATTAACATAATAACAAAGAACAACAAATTAATTTACCTTCACTCAACTTGCATTAACATAATAACAAAGAACAACAAATTAATTCACCTCCACTCAAACTGCATTAACATAATAACAAAGAACAACAAATTAATTTATTGACAAAAAAGTCATAAAACATGTCAAAACAAAGTTATAAATAATCAGACAAAACTTTGTTCCTTACAGAAACAAACATCTTATTGCAAGATTTGTTTCTGAACAAACTCTAACCTTGAATGTAAAATTTACCAGCAAATCTAAGAACCTGTGGATGCTACACAAAAAAAGCAATCAAACTTAAAATATAGTGAGAAAGGCAAGATATTTTAATGACAATTTTCTTTTATAAAAAACAAACTTTTACTAAAAAGAAACTAAGAAGATATAGTTGTATTATTAATGAATTTCTCTTGTCTGGTCTGAGGCCTTGTTGTCTACATTTCTCTGGTCTGAGGCCTTGTTGTCTACATTTCTCTGGTCTGAGGCCATGTTGTCTACATTTCTCTTGTCTGGTCTGAGGCCTTGTTGTCTACAATATTTAATAGATAATATATTTCTGACTGATAAACACTACAGTCTTACAGCTCTAATATGGTGACCATTTCTCCAGCTTGATCAAATGCTTCATGCAGCTGAAGAAGTTTTGGATGGTGAAGGTCATTCATGATATCTATCTCGTGTCTCACAGCCTCTTTTTCATGGGGTTTACATCGGATAAATTTAGCTGCCCAGTTCTGATTGGTTGATCTTTCAATTGCACGATGTACAACTCCAAAAGCTCCACTGAAGAAATACAAATATAGATAAATTATGAAGATTTCTGTTGGATATTTTGATTTAAATAAAATTTTATATAAATAAATGTTTTCTCATAATTTCAAGGAAAAATGATTGAAGTTCAGGTAAAACACAATCTACTTCCTGTTGGAGATTGAATAACTGTTCTTACTATAGGCAAAATGTTTTGTAATTAATTGTAAGAATTGAAAAAAAACACAAAAAAACACAATTAAAAATTGGATACCTTTATTTCAATAGATTTGCCAAAAAAATATTGGCAATCAAATAATTTGGTATGATAAATTTAAAAGTTTAGACAATTTTTTTTTTCAAATTTGGAGAAAAAAAAAGATGGAAAAAAAAGAAAGATAAATTATATCACATGATTGATATTACAATAAGAAAAAATATTTACCGTCCAAGTTCTTCACAAATGATGTATTTACCAAGGACATCACCTTTGATGCGATCAGGGTTGACGTTGTTTCCTCTAAAGCTAGCATCATCTGTAAACAAAAAATATGAAGATTTCATTAGGAAATAGAATAAAAATGTTTGTTACTTTCTGTCAGCCAGATTATTACTTGAATCCTATTATTTTATGAGCGGTAAGTTAAATCTATCCATGTCAGCAGCATCGTTTATCAATGGTTTATCAATAGTCAATGTCACTATGGATGAAATATTGTCTAATTTGTTGTTAAATAAAAAAAAATGTTCATACTAACTCATTTAAAAATTGGGGGAGGTTTGGGATCTCATTAACTGGTTTAGCCCACCATATTATAATGCCTGTCTCAAGCAAGGACCTCAGTGTACATTGGCATATGTAAAGGCCTTTTTGTGTTCAATGATTTGAAGTGAGAGGTATCTGTTTCTTTGTTGATATTGGTTGAATTGTTGTACATCACTGTTGAAAGTTTCTTTTTTCCTAATTGCCAGAATTCAGTAATAATGGTTTGTGCTCCTTGATGTGAAAACTTACACATGCTGTCATAATCAACATCTGGTACTTGTTCTCTGGTGAGAACAACATCTGTTTCTGGTCCAGGTTCACTGATTCCGATCATGTTCTCAGCAAGGACACGGAATTTATATTCTTTAAATTCTTCTAGGCAGTCTACAGCAGAGAACGGTGCTTTAGAAGTTGCAGCTCGTCGCCATGCTCCAGTTTGTAAGTCACATTTCTCTACAATATAACCAGTAATTGAGGTGCCACCATTGTCTTCTGGTTCCTGCCAGGTCATTTTGATGGCAAATTTATTGGTACCAGTTATGACAGGTTTGCCTTCTGGTGGGCCTGGGCGATCTGAAAAATAAAAATAATAAAATTCAACACTGGAATACCAAATATATCTTAATTTATATTTAATATTCAAATAACAAAGTCATATATCTTCATTTATATTTAATAAATAAAAAGTCATATATCTAAATTTATATTTAATAAATAACAGTCATATATCTTAAAGGGGCATTAGCTACGATTTTGACCAAAAAAATTATATGCTTTGGAAATTGGTAAATAGCTTTAAAATGAGGCTCCAGAAAACATTGTTTTTTATATCTATCAACAACTGTGGAGAGCTGCAATATCAGTAAGCTCAATAAAGAATTTCACAGAACCGAAAAAATAGATTTTCCTGCAGTGGGTGCTTTTAACCAAGGGCTACCAATATTCCATTTCTCATTTTAGTAACACAAACTAACTATATATTAATATTTTTCTGAACATTGTTTGTTAAAACAAGTCTGCTTTGAAGTAAACATTTTGTGGAATTTTTGTTTTTTTTATATAAATAAAGCAAAGTATTTTATTTAAATTCACAGATAAATACAAATTTTAGTGGATCTTTTCAACCATTTGTCTTAATCAGGAAAAAGCTTGTAATATTTGTCCATTTCAAAGGTTTCAATATTTACCAAAAGCCTAAATCAAGTCCTCTATCATATTTTTCACAAAAGACATGTTTAAATTTGGCACCAAATTGATATGCGCCTCCGATAATTTTTGACTGTCCGGTCCAGAGCGATTCTTGTCAGTGTTCTATTTTGAAATTTTATGAATGAGTAAGACACAATTAGATTGGTCAACACAACTTGACATCTTGGCTTTGGTTGGTCGGTGGGCAAGCCCGAATATACCTCACGTGAGGTGTACTCACTCTGAGGTAGAGTTGAGAAAATGGTGTTTAGGCCAATCACAAACTAGAGGCTCTGTAGAGCCTGTCATCGCTCACCTGGTAATAATTGGCAGGGTAAATCCTTAGGAACGTGAAGTCTAACAAAGATTCATATTTTCTTGCGACTTAAGACACAATTTGCTTACTATTGAATGTGTGCTCCATAAATTCTGAAAACCTAAAGTCAAAATTAAAATCTCCCATGGTAAGTATATTAGACTGCTTAAGTTTTAATTCTGGAAGAAGGTTATCAACAAGCATATTTTTCAAGTCTTTCTGTTTGCAGATAGGAGCAGCATAGAACAAATCAAGTCAACTGGCTTGGTACTTTCTGAGAAGAACCACTCAGTACAAATTCCCATTGGGTCTTGTAGGCTTCTATGTTAAACTTTGTTCGTCTATGGTGGCTATCTTGAATTTCCAATCGGAACCAAATTTACAATTTAGGTAGAGGACCATCCATAGATCATTCACACCAGAAAACAAATTTAATTGAATCAGTAGTTACTGACCAGAAGATTTTTTTAAAGATTGACGAATCAGAAAACATTATCTACCCCTGGCAGCCATATTTAATTACCGATCAGCACCAAAATTACAATTCTGGTAAAGGACCTACCAGTGTGTTAAACTTCATCCGTCAATGGAGGTCACCTTGAATTTCCAATCGGCAATGGAAAAAAAAAGAAACTTGGTAGAGGACCACCAAGTCATCATTCCTACAATGTTACAATTCCTTTCTGACAAGAAGATCTTCAAAGTCTCAGCCAAACAGAATAACATGTTCCGGCAGCCATATTCAGGGTACAAGACAATCTAAGGAACATTCATATAATGGGAAACATTCAATTTGTCGAGTAGTTTCTCACAACAAGGTCTTTGATTGAAATTCCCATAGGGCGCAATAAGTCGCCCGGTGGCTGCCATCTTGGATTTCCAAATGACACAAAAATAACAAACTTGGTAGAGGACTACCCAGTCATCATTTCTATGATGTTACAATTCCATCGGCTGAGTTTCTGACAAGAAGATCTTCAAAGTTTCAACCAATCAGAACACAATATTGACCCTGGCCTGGCAGCCATGTTGGATTTCCGATCTGCACCAAAATAATAGATCAGGTGTAGAACCATCCAAGTAACATTCATATAATGCAAAATATTCAATTTGTTGTCAGAGAAGTTTCTCACAAAAAGGTTTTTCAATGAAATTCCCATACGGTCCAATGGTCCGCTGATGGTGGCCATCTTGGATGGAGGTGTGGGTCACTGGATATAATTTTGAAAGTTGACCATTTAAGTACCATTCATGCCATGTTTGCTTTGAATTGGCTAACTGGTTTCAGAGGAAAAAAAAATAAAACATTTTTCCCATAGGGTCCTATATTAAAACTATGTTCGCTGACGGTGGCCATCTTGGATGGAGGTCGGGGTCACATGACATAATTTTAAAAGTTTACCACCTAAGGACCATTCATGCCATGTTTGATTTAAATTGGCTCACTGGTTTCAGAGGAAAATTTTTTAAAACATTTTTCCCATAGGGTTCTATGTTAAAACTATGTTTGCTGATGGCGGCCATCTTGGATGGAGGTCGGGGTCACATGACATTATTTTGAAAGTTGACCACCTAAGGACCATTCATGCCATGTTTGCTTTAAATTGACTTAC
This sequence comes from Gigantidas platifrons, assembly GCA_002080005.1. Taxonomy (NCBI): domain Eukaryota; kingdom Metazoa; phylum Mollusca; class Bivalvia; order Mytilida; family Modiolidae; genus Gigantidas; species Gigantidas platifrons. The sequence continues at coordinate 504,590 of MJUT01015800.1, read as the reverse complement.
TGGTTTCAGAGGAAAACATTTTTAAACATTTTTTCCATAGGGTCCTATGTTAAAACTATGTTCGCTGACGGTGGCCATCTTGGATGGAGGTCGGGATCACATGACATTATTTTGAAAGTTGACCACCTAAGGACCATTCATGCCATGTTTGCTTTAAATTGACTTACTGCTTTCAGAGGAAAATTGTTTTAAACATTTTCCCCATAGGGTTCTATGTTAAAACTAAGTCGAGTCATGGTGGCCATCTTGGATATGCGATCGGCAAATTTAGTAGAGGACCATCCAGTCATCATTTCTATAATGTTACAATTCCATCGACTGAGTAGTTTCTGACAAGAAGATTTTCAAAGTTTCAACCAATCAGAACACATTATTGGCCCTGGCGGCCATGTTGGATGTCCGATCTGCACCAAAATAACAAATTTCGTAGAGGATCTCCCAATGAACATTTCTGCCAAATTTGGTCCAAATCAGTTCAGTGGTTTCAAAGAAGAAGAAGAAAGTATGAAAAATTTACAGACGAGGACGACGACGGACGCAAAGTGATGACAAAAGCTCACATGACCCTTTGGGTCAGGTGAGCTAAAAAGCAAAATTCCTTATCATTTAATAAATGGATTTATAGACCTAAAAATATATATCGACCTCAGACTTCATCCTCTGTCAATATATATTTATATGTCTATAAATCCATGTATTGCCCTCAATGGAAGGCTATATTTGTATAATATTTTTTTTTAATATCTTCACTTGTTTCATTCAGTCAAATATTTTCATAGCCATTTTTATTTACAGTATTTAATTTTTCATGATTTGCTGAAAATTTTTATTTTTTGTAAATAGTGATACTATGTTTTTGGTGATTTTACTCTTACCAACAATTAAATGTTTAAGAAACCAGGAAAGTTGATACCAATAATTTATAGAATGTTCTTACATTTTACAATATCTAGCTTAAGAAAAGATACAAAACAGAGTAAAATACTTACCAATGACTCTGATGGGTATACTGATTGAATCACTTCCAAGCTTGTTTTCAACCATGATCTTGTAAGTTCCACTATCAGGTCTTTCTGAATCATTAATTGTAAGAGTGGAGTGTTTAGGTGTCACTTTAATGTCAACACGACGTTTTCGTTCAATAATTTCCCCTTCAGCAGACCATGTGACTTTTGGTTCCGGTTTTCCACGATATTGAATTCTGACTTGGATTGTGTCCCCTTTACAGATGTACAAACCATCAAGATATCTTGGTGGGACTTCAACTATTTTTGGAGGAACTGAAAAAAATTGAATGTTTTTTTGAACGAGTTAACAGTATAAAAGTTTTAGTATTTTGGGCCCCACGGGAACCCCGGGGTATAGAAATGGGACCGAGAGCTTCTTCAGCTTGAAGGGGCATCCGTCGGTTGTGCGAGATGTATAAATTGACAACCAACCCGTCCTTCGGATGAGACGTAAATAAAACCGAGTTCCTGTGTTGAGAGATTGCCACTCTCTTCGCACATTAAAGAACCCAGTGTAACAGCTGCTCATGATGGTTCATGATGAGTGGTCCATAGGAGACCTGTTGCACTGGCAAAATTCTCCGTCCCTACCCATCACATTTCCTTTTTTCGAGTCCCGTGGCACTAAAATTATTCTCGTCCTGAATATAGCTGAAAAATTGCTCGCTGGACGTTAAACATCAATCAATCAATCAATTAATCAANGGGGGGGGGGGGGGGAGAGGGGTTATGGTGTTTGATGCCACTGTAAGCAATATTTCAGTTATATTGTTGCAGTCAGTTTCATTGGTGGAGGAAACCGTTGTACCCTGAGCTAACCACCGACCTGTCATAAGTCACAGACAAACTTTATCTTATAATGTTATCTCCAGTACACCTGGCCTGAGCGGGATTAGAACTCACAACTTTAGTGGTGATAAGCACTGATTGCATAGGTAGTTGTTAATCCAACTACCATATGATCACGACCACGACAAAGTTAAATAGAAATTGCACAAACATAAATGACACAAACAATAAATTAAATCTGGACTCAAAATCTGCAAATGAAATCATCTCTATTCAATAACAAAGCAAATAATGATTAACAGAAAATAATTAATTTGAAATCATACAAACATTTTCAAACCTATGCATATATTGTAAATACTGCTTAATCTGCATATTTCACAGGACATGATATGGAAAAACCGCAATAAAAAAATTATGTTTCTGAATTCTTAGGTTTCAAATAAATGTTCTTTGATGTTCACTTCCTTCCTAATTTCAATAAATCAATACACTTAAATACCTAAAACCTCCATCCTAGCCTTGGTAGATGTAGACCCCATATGGTTTTTAGCGGTACATTCTATGGTAGAGTCTGTACCCTCCTCCACATCTTTGATAATCATTGTATGTACACCATTCTCACTCTTGATTGTGAAGTGTCTGCCATTGAATACTTCTCTATAATTTCTATACCTATTTATAGAAAAATAATCAAATATACAATATTTGTATATATATTGTCAGAAAAAACAAATAATTCATTTGTACAAGCATTAGAAACAGGTAAAATAAAACTGAGACATCTTTGTCTGGCTTTTCTGTCTTGCTTCACAGCAAGTAAGAACAAATTTTACTTCTACAGAAAATATACAGTAAACAGCATTGTATTATCTGCAGAAATTTACCCCTAAAGGGGATTTTGGGGTATGTTGGTGCAAATTATATACTACGATTGGTTCTAAGAAACTTTTTTCCAAAATGTCAGATATTTCAGAAGATATTGACTCGGAAGTTCGAGTGCATATTCACAATCTGTTGTATTGATTTTGGAACAATTGCATTGTTATATCTATGTATGAATGTTTTTGTTTTGTTGTTTTATATTTATATCAATAAAAGAAACATATCAAGTGTTACATTTTATTTCTGTTTTTCCTGAGGTGATTCAGTGATTGTTGCTACTGTATCCTCTAGCATTTGAAGCCGATACGTGCACGATCTACTGACAATATTTATGTTTCCTTAGCCCCCACTCCATTTGGGAGCCATAAGGGGTGTGGAAATTGCACTAATGCCGGTAATATAAGGCTATAGTGTATTTATCCTGTTAAAAAGTCCTAGACAACTGTCTAATTAAAAAAAGAACAGAACAAAAGGAGAAAAAAGGAGATTTCCATAGAATAAAAAAAATCATGACCAACAATAACAAATATTTATACATTATGACAAATCATCCTTAATATTAGCATAAATCATGGAAAATTACCATACAAACATAAGATCTTTAGGGAGGGAGGTTGGCATTTTATTTACTGTACAAACGTAAGATCTTAAGAGGGAGAGGCTGGCATTTAATTTACCGTACAAACGTAAGATCCTAAGAGGCAGGCATGGCATTTTATTTACCTACAAACATAAGATCTTAAGAGGGAGAGGCTGGCATATAATTTACCTACAAACGTAAGATCTTAAGAGGGGGAGGCTGGCAGTTTATTTACCTACAAACATAAGATCTTAAGAGGGGGGTATGGCATTTTATTTACCTACAAACATAAGATCTTAAGAGGGAGAGGCTAGCATTTTATTATTTTATTTACCTACAAACATAAGATCTGAAGAGGGAGAGGCTGGCATATTATTTACCTACAAACGTAAGATCTTAAGAGGGGGAGGCTGGCAGTTTATTTACCTACAAACATAAGATCTTAAGAGGGAGAGGCTGGCATTTTATTTACCTACAAACGTAAGATTTTAAGAGAGAGAGGCTGGCATTTTATTTATCGTACAAACGTAAGGTCTAAAGTGGGGGAGGCTGGCATTTTATTTACCTACAAACATAAGATCTTAAGAGGGAGAGGCTGGCATTTTATTTACTTACATAAGATCTTAAGAGGGAGAGGCTGGCATTTTATTTACCTACAAACATAAGATCTTAAGAGGGAGAGGCTGGCATTTAATTTACTGTACAAATGTAAGATCTTAAGAGGGGGAAGCATGGCATTTTATTTACCTACAAATGTAAGATCTTAAGAGGGAGAAGCTGGCATTTAATTTACCTACAAACGTAAGATCTTAAGAAGGGGGGTATGGCATTTTATTTACCTACAAACGTAAGATCTTAAGAGGGAAAGGCTGGCATTTTATTTACCTACAAACATAAGATCTTAAGAGGGGGGTATGGCATTTTATTTACCTACAAATGTAAGATCTTAAGAGGGAGAGGCTGGCATTTTATTTACCGTACAAACATAAGATCTTAAAAGGGAGAGGCTGGCATTTTATTTACCTACAAACGTAAGATCTTAAGAGGAAGAGACTGGCATTTTATTTACCTACAAACGTAAGATCTTAAGAGGGAGAAGCTAGCATTTTATTTATCATACAAATGTAAGATCTTAAGAGGGAGAGGCTGGCATTTTATTTATCATACAAACGTAAGATCTTAAGGGGGAGGCTGGCATTTTATTTATCATACAAACGTAAGATCTTAAGAGGCAGAAGATAGCATTTTATTTATCATACAAATGTAAGATCTTAAGAGGGGGAGGCTGGCATTTTATTTACCATACTAATGTAAGATCTTAAGAGGGGGAGGCTGGCATTTTATTTACCTACAAACGTAAGATCTTAAGAGGGAGAAGCTGGCATTTTATTTATCATACAAACATAAGATCTTAAGAGGGAGAGGCTGGCATTTTATTTACCTACAAACGTAAGATCTTAAGAGGAAGAGACTGGCATTTTATTTACCTACAAACGTAAGATCTTAAGAGGGAGAAGCTAGCATTTTATTTATCATACAAATGTAAGATCTTAAGAGGGGGAGGCTGGCATTTTATTTACCTACAAACGTAAGATCTTAAGAGGGAGAAGCTGGCATTTTATTTATCATACAAATGTAAGATCTTAAGAGGGGGAAGTTGGCATTCTTTTATTTGCAAAGAAAAATTACAAAGGCCATTGACATATATCTATAACATTAAATGAGATTATATAATTCTAACATTATACAAGGTAAATTATTTACTGTTTGAATTCTTACAAAAAAAATGTGACTATTTTTGGAACAGAAGTAACACTATTGCTTATGCCACATGAACAACAACTTACCAGGTAACATTAGGAGCTGGAAGACCGGTTACTTCACAAGTAAATCTGGCTTCATGTCCCTCTACTGCAGATAGATCTTATGCCATATGAACAACAACTTACCAGGTAACATTAGGAGCTGGAAGACCTGTTACTTCAAACGTAAACCTGGGTTCATTCCCCTCTACTGCAGATAGATCTTATGCCACATGAACAACAACTTACCAGGTAACATTAGGTGTTGGAAGACTGGTACTTCACATGTAAACCTGGATTCATGCCCCTCTACTGCAGATAGATCTTATGCCACATGAACAACAACTTACCAGGTAACATTAAGAGCTGGAAGACCTGTTACTTCACATATAAACCTGGCTTCATGCCCCACTACTGCAGATAGATCTTATGCCACATGAACAACAACTTACCAGGTAACATTAGGAGCTGGAAGACCAGTTACTTCACATGTAAACCTGGCTTCATGTCCCTCTACTGCAGATAGATCTTATTCCATATGAACAACAACTTACCAGGTAACATTAGGAGCTGGAAGACCTGTTACTTGAAACGTAAACCTGGGTTCATTCCCCTCTACTGCAGATAGATCTTATGCCACATGAACAACAACTTACCAGGTAACATTAGGAGTTGGAAGACTGGTACTTCACATGTAAACCTGGATTCATGCCCCTCTACTGCAGATAGATCTTATGCCACATGAACAACAACTTACCAGGTAACATTAGGAGCTGGAAGACCAGTTACTTCACATGTAAACCTGGCTTCATGCCCCTCTACTGCAGATAGATCTTCGATGGTCTTGGAAAACTTTGGAGCTTCCATTACTGAAGAATATAATACATTATATAGAAGAATGTGTCCATAGGGAACAGATGCCTCTGCAAAACAAACAAGAGGTACAGTCTGACTTGGCCTTCCATTTATGGTCCCTCACCTTGAGTATCAATTTCAAATGATTTGCTGAAGTGGAACTTAAGTTACTGAGTACAAATCAATAATGACGTATGGACAAGGGTAAAAGTTAATGACTCCGATTGCCTAGTGGTGGAGCATAACAATCGTTTACCAACTAGTACTTTTGATGCAACGTTTACTACCAAGAGGACCAAAGGTTGAATATTTATATGATTAGAGCTTATGGTCATAAAGCTTGTAAAGGCCGAGTTTTATACTCTAAAATCATCCAAATTAGAATACTGTATACATTGGATGCATAGTTATGATTGGCCATTTTTCAATATGAGTAGAAATATTGTACTGGAAAGTTTTATGCAAGTATATAAGCTGTAGAGACTGTAACAACATACCTATAAACAATATACAATAATTTCTAAAGTAACTCCAATCACTCCCTGTGTCTACCATCGGAGGTTTATTGTAGAAAATCAAGAGTTAATGGTGGTTAGTCCCACATATCACCAATCTCTAAAGATACTGATACAGTGGAACCTGTGCAATCTGACACCTGAGTTTTCCGACATCCTGTGACATCCGACAGAAATGTATGGTCCCAAAGTAATTATGTTAAGTAAAATAAAACCTGAGTATTCCGACATCCTGTACAATCTGACACATTTCCCCGGTCCCTTGGTGTGTCGGATTAGACAGGTTCCACTGTATATGTAGAATGTAAAATAACTGATCCATGATTTTTAAATGGTTGTTCAATCTCTTCTTTATGACATATATTTATACAGATTGTATAGTTGATACATTGGTAGTCAAGATTAAAAAAATGAGGTACAAAATTTATTTAATTGAGAAAGTTAAAATAATGTTATTTGTAAATCAAAAAATTATATTTTTAGATTACTTTAATATTGTAATTCAATCACTTGGAAGGCTAGGCCAAGGTGATATATGTTAACAGGCAGAATAAGACAATAAAACTGTTTAATAAACAGGAGAAAAAGATACTGATAGCATTTTTTACATGTTTTATGTGTACCTTTTTGTTCTCTACAGTAAAACTGTTCTGTTTTTTACAGGTTTTATGTGTACCTTTTTGTTCTCTACAGTAAAACTGTTCTGTTTT
>MJUT01015800.1:390855-430726 GCA_002080005.1 Gigantidas platifrons | reverse complement strand
TCGAAAAATTGTCATTATCGAACTTGACCTAGATATTCATAAGATACACTTACATACCAAACCTAGCTTCAATCTGACTTTTCATTCACAAGTTATCATCTGGAAACCAAAAAGCACACGGACGGACGGACGACACCCATTTCTATAGTCCCCTTCGACGAAGCGTCGGGGGACAAACAAAAATTATTGGGTACACCAGTTACACAGTAAAGCAAACCAAGTTCAAAATTGTAATTTTTTTAATCTTTGTTATTAATTTCAAATTCAATAAAAAATGTCTACTTTGTTTTGTTTATGCATAAATAGTCATAGCTTTGTAAGTAATTATATATCAAATTGTTTTAATTGAAGAGACTTTGTTATGTGACAATACAATACACATATAAGCACCACACAAATCACATATATCTACACATAAACAATCTGTTATTATTTATGTTAAATATCAATATTTAGTAGCATTTTTTACAGTATTTTTCAATAGTGTTTTAACATCCCATATTTTGGGGACTTTTAAGTCAAGAATTTTATTATATAAAATACACAGATGGTAACCCCAAACAAATGATTTACTGGTCATCAAGTAGCACCCTTAAGATTTTTTCTCGAAAAATGAAACCATTTCTGTGAATTGTGGGGACATTAGAACTGAATTGAAATTTTGAATAGATATAGAAAATACACAGTATTAGAAGGCATAAATATGTCAAACTGGAGAATGTATATTACACATAAATGTGCACTATATACACACATCTGTGGTAATTGATATCTTTATGTGACCCTCAAAAAGTTAGTGAAAAGCAAGTCATAACTGATTAAATAAGCAGTTAAACATCAAATTAAAGACATTATATCTCTAGACCCTTACCGTGTGCACTCTTCGGCGTAATACCCTTAGATGTTTCAAGATATTCTGATTTTCCAATAGGATTTTCAGCACAAACTCTGAAGTAATATTCCTGGCCTTCTTTCAGTTTACCAACAGTAATGGTGCAAGTATTGGCATTGGTTTCACCAACTGGTGTCCATTTAGTTTTCCAGCTTTCACGACTTTCTACAATATAGGCACTGATTGGTGACCCGCCATCTTTTGGACTTGGTTTCCATTCTAATGTCACCTTGTCCTTTGTAATGTCAATAGCTTCCAATGGAGCTCCAGGAGCAGATGGTTTTTCTGCAATGAAATTCGAGCAAGTAATTATTGGTTAATGCCAAATAAGCAATTATTCAGCTTTAAACTAGAGGCTCTATAATATTTCACCTTCTTTTCTATTTGACCTCTAAATTTTATTGAAAAAAAAAATGATTCTTTTCTTTTTGCCATTTGAAATTTCTGCTAATAGTAATGGCAGGCATTCTGGATGGAGGATGGAGGGTGGGAGTGTAACACATAATCTTGAAAGTGGATCAAGTTTCTGGGCACAAGATTTTAATGTGATTTTCTCTCTCAAAATATGCATTATTGGTATAAATCGACTGAAAGAATAACTGCAGCTAAAATTTGAGCTCATTTGATTTATAATATAGCTTCAATAGACAATATAACATTTTTGTATTCCTAGTAATGGCAACCATCTTGAATGGATGGCAGGGTTGTCAGACACAAGTTTGAAAGGGATTACACAAGGACCATCCCAGTCAAGTTTGATTTAATTTGGTTCATTGTTTTCAGAGGAGAAGATTTAAATGTGAAATTTATGACGGACGCCAAATGATGGCAAAAGTTCACATGACCTTTGGCCAAAGAAAATAAGAAGAGGCTGACATATGTTTTTAACAGTACCATAAATGGTTGTCCACATTATGTAGAAATTTAAAGAATAATAAAGGTTTTTCACTCTAGGGCAATTTCATGATTCATTTTGAATAACATACATTCAATCTGAATTCATATTTCTTGTGCATTTTGAAAAATTATTAATTCATATATATATCTTACAAATTGAAAGAATATGCTGCTGATTTTTTTCACTGAGTTGCAATATTGACTTATTACCTTTAGGTTTGCTCGGCTTGATTAATGTGTCTGTCTCTGTCTGTTTTCCGACCCCAGCCTCATTTTCTGCTGCAACTGCAAAGAAGTATTCTACACCTTCTTTAAGATCTGTCACAGTAAAATGGTCATGAATACTCTTGACTTTAGTAACATCAGTCCAATCCTGTGGTATGCCCTTGGCCATTCTAATGTGGTAGGCTGTAACTTTAGAATTTCCATCAGATTTTGGTGTTCCCCATTCCAAATTTGCAAAGTCTGGACCAAATTTGGAAACTTTTAAGAATTTTGGTGCTCCTGGTGGGCCTAAAATTGTGAAAATAATACATTTTTACATTTTTTATTCGCTCTTACATTGTTTGTTTTTTTAATATTAATTTCATTCATGCTTTCCATTTGTTTCCAAAAATAAAGATTTCTTTGAAGCTTAAAGATAAAAATTTGTGAATGAATAAATTACTTGCATATACAAAAGATGTTTTCCTTTTTAATTTGACTTACTAATTGCTTTTGTTGGCTTGACATTGTCTTTCATCTGTAGAGGTGAACTTTGACCTTCTTTGTTGACGGCAATGATTTGGAAGACATATTCATTTCCTACAGTCAAATCTCTGGCAGTAAATTCAGTAGCTGCTGGGTTAATTTCTCCTGCTTTTTTCCATGTTGTACGTCTTGCATCACGGCCTTCAATTATGTAAGAGATGAGAGGTGATCCGCCATCACTCTTAGGTGGTTTCCAAGATAAAACAGCTGATTTTTCAGTGATATCAGTGACCTCTAATGGGCCTTCTGGTGCTGATGGTTTGTCTGCAAACCAAAATAAATATATGATATAGTTCTATGTAATGCTAATTAATTCTATTTATTGATCATCACTGTTTTATATGAACTACTAGTATAAGAAGAAACAATTTCATAATATATTTTACCAAAAGGGAGATAATTAAGTATATAACCCTTTCACTTTGAAACAACATAGAAAATACCTTGTCAAGCTGAAAGTTGTCATGTAGTAAGATTTTTTATTAGACAGAACACTTATTCAATTTTTAGTTATGACCCATTATACCTATCACGTATAGGGAAAAAAATTAAGTTTAAAAAAAGCTCACCATATGGACTCTTGGCTTTGTATGCTGTATCAGACTCCAGTGCTTTACTCTGTCCAACTTTGTTCACAGCAGTTACACGATATACATATTCCTTTCCTTCTTGGAGACCATCAGCCATACAAGATGTTACGTCTGCAGCTACACGTTTAACATTTGACCATACATTTCTTGATTGTTCACGTTTCTCGATGATGTAACCTGTAATTGGTGAGCCTCCATCTGATTTTGGTGGTTGCCATGAGACATTCATTGATTCTTTTTTAATGTCCTTGACTTCGATAGGCCCTTCAGGTTTTTCAGGTGCCTCTGGTGGTTTCTGAATTTTGATGGACTCTGACAGAAGTGGTTTACTTGGACCAACTTTATTTACGGCAGACACTCTGAAGACATATTTTTTGCCATCTTCCAAGTCTTTTGCTTTGAAATCATTCTTGAATTTATCTACTTTGCCGAGTGTAATCCAATCTTCATCGTTTGAAGAAGATTCAATGATATACTCAATAATTGGTAAGCCACCATCTTTGTCGGAGGATTTCCATGTCAGGTCACATGACTTAGGAGTAATATTGGATACTTTGATTGGTCCCCGTGGTGAGGCTGGGACATCTGCATAAATTTTTAACATGACATTCAATATTCAGTATATATTCACTTTTTCATCTATCAGATTACCTAATAAATTTTTGTTTCTATTAAAGATATTTTGCTGTACAAACAGAAATAAATTGTTTCTATGATGAATGTATTATGTTTAATTTTTGTGAAATCTACTGAATAACTGGGTTATGTGAGGACACTTTCAACAATATTTCAAGTTATATCAGTTTTATTGATGGAGAAAACCACTGACACTGACAAACTTTATCACATAACGTTGTTTCGAGTACATATTGAGTGAGTGAGTGAGTAATTGATGTTTTTCCCCCAGCTATATCATGGCGAAAACAAGCTAAGTTTCAAATGAGATGATGTTGATGAGGCCCGCTTTGTACTAGACCAACACGCTGAGTTGGATTTTTATAGTGCTAACTCACAGAAACAACAGTCCGCGGGTAGACATGTCGCCCCATTCGGACACATTATCCTGATTCCGAGCCAACCAGTCTTTGATATTTCTCCTTAGTAGAGAAGTATCAAATACCAATTGTATAGTCCTTGGTTTGTCCCAATGGCGGCTCAAACACACGATTTACCACACTAGAGGAGAGCATGCTAACATTACACCACCAATGAGTTTGTACATATTGAATAGCTGTTATTGTCTCAAAACATAAAAGAAAATATCTAATATAAAAATAACCCTTAATTAAAGTGAATCAGACTAACCTAGTGGTGTCAAAGTTATCAGGACATATTTACCTAATCATTATTAGTTAAAATAATTTTTTTTTTAAATATTATGCACTGATCAAAGAGTTATACAAGAAAACAGTATATATAAGTTTGGGATAAAAGATTTTGACAATTTAATAAAAGGTACACATTACATAAAGTGTTTCAGAATTTGATTGACAGTACACCAAGTCAGATTTCAGGTGTACTCAGAGACAGTAATATACTAATTACTTATCCCCTTCAAGGGCAGTCATCCCTCTTATGAGGAACTGTACTAGGAGTGGCCTTATAAGAGAGGGAACTGTACTAGGAGTGGCCTTATAAGAGAGGGAACTGTACTAGGAGTGGCCTTATAAGAGAAGGAGCTGTACTAGGAGTGGCCTTATAAGAGAGGGAACTGTACTAGGAGTGGCCTTATAAGAGGGAACTGTACTAGGAGTGGCCTTGTAAGAGAGGGAACTGTACTAGGAGTGGCCTTATAAGAGAGGGAACTGTACTAGGAGTGGCCTTATAAGAGAGGGAACTGTACTAGAAGTGGACTTATAAGAGAGGGAACTGTACTAGGAGTGGCCTTATAAGAGAGGGAACTGTACTAGGAGTGGCCTTTTAAGAGAGGGAACTGTACTAGTAGTGGCCTTATAAGAAAGGGAACTGTACTAGGAGTGTCCCTATAAGAGAGGGATTACTAAAAACTAGAGGCTCAGCCCACTGAGCCTGTATCGCTCACCTAACAATAGAATGATACTGAAGCAAATTTCAAAGGGAGATAATCATTACCTTAACTGTTTTCTATATTTATGAATAAAAGATAATGTCTTTGGACCAGGTGAGCTAAAAAATGATGAAAAAAGGGCAATAACTCCTAGACGGGTAATAAGATTTACTTCAAAATTGCAGGGCATGTAGATCTTGACAAGCTGAACATGTTTTCAGTTTAGACTTAACATCTATCTCTTATAGTTTTTGAAATAAAGGTCGAAAAGTATTAAAATGTTAAAAATTTGATGAAAAAGGGCAATAACTCCAAAATGGATAATGGCATTTACTTAAAAATTGCAGTGTAGGTAGATCTTGACATGCTGCACATTTTTGCAATTTAAACTTAACATCTATCTCTTATAGTTTTTGAAATAAAGGACGAAAAGTATTAAAATTTTGAAAATTTGATGAAAAAGGGGAAATAACTCCAAAATGGGTAATGGAATCTACTTAAAAATTGCAGGGTAGGTAGATCGTGACATGCTGCACATTTTTGCAATTTAAACTTAATATCTATCTCTTATAGTTTTTGAAATAAGGATGAAAATTATTAAAATAAAAAAAATAAAATTGATGAAAAAAGGGCAATAACTCCAAGATGGGTAATCAGATTTACTTCAAAATTGCAGGGTAGGTAGATCTTGCTGTGCTGATCATTTTTACCCCATGTCAGATTTTTGATATTATTAACGGTTTTTGAGCTATTACCCAAAAATCTGCAATTTTACCATATGTTCTATTTCTAGTAACAACGGCCATGTTTGTTGGCCGAATGGAACCAAATGAATAAGTTTTATAGAGGATCTTACATAGATGCTTCCTGCCAAGTTTGGCTCCATTTGGCCAAGCAGTTTCAGAGGAGAAGATTTTTTTAACATTAGCCAATCAGAAACAAGAATTGCCCTTGGTGGCCATATTTGTAGGCAGAATGGGACGAAATGAAGAAACTTTATAGAGGACCTTATATAGATGTTTTCTGCCAAGTTTGGTTCCATTTGGCCTAGTTGTTCCAGAGGAGTAGATTAAAATATGAAAAAGTTAATGGACGGACGACGGACTGACGATGGACGCCAAGTCAGGTGAGCTAAAACAGTAACAGTTTAAGATAATCTAAATGGCTGAAATAAATAGTGAATCTCCCCTCCAAAAAAAAAAACTAATGATTTGCTGACATAAGAATAATTAAATATTTTACCTGCTGGTTTTGAAGGTTTGACATATTCTTTGGTCTCTAGTGCTGGACTTGCACCTTCTTCATTTTCAGCTATTATTCTATAGTTGTACATATTTCCCTCTAGCATATTGTTGGCTTTGTATGTTGTTGTATCAGGTGAAACTTTGTCAACCTTTACCCATGTAGGACGCTTGTTGTCACGTCTCTCTATGATGTAACCAGAAAGAGGCAGACCTCCATCAGATTTCGGTGGTTTCCATGACAACATGGCCGTCTTTTCAGTTACATCTGTAACTTCTAAAGGTCCTTCAGGAACACTTGGCACATCTTAAAAAAAACAAAAAAAAAAACCATCAACACTTTATGCTAATATAGATGGTGGGAAATCAAAAATGGCTGAAAGCATACCTATTCACTATATTATATTTGTATCTGATTCACACTCTAACCTTTCAAAGGGGCCGTCCTGGTCGTGATCGTATGGTTTTTGGATTTGTAACTAGCTATGCAATCAGTGCCTTTCACCACTAACATTGTGAGCTCGAATCCTGCTCAGGTAAGGTGTACTCGATACAACATTATGTGATAAAGTTTGTCAGTGATTTGCGACAGGTCGGTGATTTACTCTGATAACAGAGAGGAAGAAGAATCTCTTCAGTATATTAGGATTGAGTATATTATTTTGTGGAAATTAAGGATTTAAACTGCGGGATTAAACTGTGGCTGGATTCAGCAGGTGATCATTAATATTAGGATTCTGGAAACAAAACTTTATTTTTATCAGAATTCAGAATAAGAACCTCTCCTACCCCTCTTCATAACACATTCAAGTCATTCATTTAGGCTACAAAGACCTAAAATATCATTTCAATCAGATAGGTATACCAGTGTGACTACATGTATAAGTATGTTTACTTGAAGATACTTCTTTTATACGTAAAAAAATATCACTAGGGTTCATATTGCTCAATTAAATTCAATTTGGACTACTGTAATTGGGGTTGCACAGTACACACTGATGTATAATACATACCACTTCTATGGTACTTTTCATAACTTGATTATAACAGAGGTATTAACCCCATCTTGATTTGTTTTTGTATATAATTCATACCCAGGCTGGTCTCATATCTAGGCTGCTCTAATGATTTTTTTTAAGGTAAAAAGTGAATATCATATACAGCTACCATAATTACAGGATTGACTATAGATAATTAATGAATGAAAAATGACAAGTACACATTTTAAGGAACAACAAAATAGACTATGCTTCACAAATATACCAGTAATCTATAGAAGATCCTATATTCTCTTAAAGGCATACAAGCTGCCACAATTAAATCTTTTTTTATATTAAAAGTTGCCAATATTCAATGTTTTATACTAATTGCAGTTGAAATTTTTCATAATATCATATGTAAATAGCCTAGAACGAAGGAAATATGTCACTGTTTGATTTTCTTTCATCCAGTCCAATGTTTAGGCACAATATTGATCAATATTCATACATTCATGAATATAATCATATGACCATTGATGACCTACACAGTGACCTCATTTGGTAAAGCATTTGCGCATGTGCGAAATTGTTGGCTGCAGAAAAAGCACATGTCATACAATATGTTTGGGTTTGTTTTTATTGATTTCATCACGTATTTACGATTTTAAGTGTCATTCTTAATACCATTATATAATATTAACTGATTACCCCGGGATTCAATTTCATAGATATATTTCTTAAATTATATTAATTCTAACCAATATTTACCTGCAACACATTTTCTGGTTATTTATAGCAGTTATCAGTGTCCGGTAAACTTCGGAAATGAAGCCGGCTTATAATTAGGTGTGTTAATGGCGATTTCATCAACAGACACTCGAATTCTTTTCATTAATTACGACATAATAACATATTTTTTAAACCTGGCTTCTTGTTCAGAACATTTTATTAGTATAAAACATCGAATATTGGCAACTTTTAATACAAAAAAAAAATCAATTTGAGCTACTGTATGCCTTTAATGACTTAGGTATATCAACAGAGTACAAAATAGCTTTATAAACTTTACTTCATAAACAATAACTGTAATTAAAATAATTTAGTAGTATGCTAGATGTAGATCCAAAACACATCTTAAGGGAATCAAAGAAAAATTCATTTGTAACTTACCATGTGAACTCTTTGGAATAACTACAGATGATGTTAGGGGCTCGGACACCCCTACTGCATTGACTGCCATCACTCTGAACACATATTCTGCTTTGGTCTTCAGTTTTTGTGCACAATAAGTGGTGATCTCAGGACTGACCTTGGTGACCTTTGTCCAGCTTCTTGCTTTGTCCTCTTTCATTTCTATTTGGTATGCTGTCAGTGGTGAATTACCATCATTTTTGCTTGGTTGCCATGACAATGTGACAGACGTTTTGGTAATGTCAGAGAATTCAATTGGTCCTTGTGGAGCTGATGGTTTTTCTTTAAAAAATAAATTATATATGTATGAGTCTGAAAGTGAGCTATTTACAATAGCTTCTTGTTTTGTAAAACAAAACTACAAAAAATTGCAACCAATTCTTAAATAAAACATATATTTAAAGTAAAAATGTCCTGATCTATTGTCCAAAGATTATGGAAGATAAGTAAATATATTTATAATCAATGCATCATTTATTACCTGGTTTCTTTTGAAGGATGATGGGAGATTCAAGTTCTGATAATTCTCCTCTGCCAATCTTATTTTCCGCAGCAACAGCAAATTTGTATTGTTTTCCGGTTTTCAAATTTTTGGCTGTGTATGCAGTATCAAAAGCTCCAACACTTCCTATTTTTTTCCAATCATCAGAATCATCCTCTTTCATAAATATTTGATAACCGGTGACCTTTGAGCCACCAATGTCTTTAGGTGCTTTCCATTCCAATGTGACCTTATCAGTATTTTTGGCCTTGACCTTTAAACTTTCAGGTGCCTGAGGTGCTTCTGTAAAATAGTTTAGTTGTGTCAATTCCAAATTTTTAATAACAAATTGATCATAACATGTATTCTTCATAGAATCAAGAAGCATGACATTTTTGAAAACCACAATTTTTTTTCTCAGAAATTTTAGCTGTACATATTTATGGTAAAATCTTTATATATTTTTACAAATTCTATAAGAGCCATGTTTTGCTCTTTTTGTCCAATTCATAAAACTTAGCTTATCCATATTTTAATAATCAATTTGTCCAATATACAATATACAATGGCAATAAAAAGTAAATATATACAACAATTACCAGGGGATCCAGAGACAAGATACGACAATTACCAGGGGATCCAGAAACAAGATACGACAATTACCAGGGGATCCAGAAACAAGATATAAACTAAACTCATTTATCATACACTTACCATTAATATGATAGTCATATGTGTAACGAGTGCAGGTAAACTAGCCATTAATATGATAGTCATATGTGTAACAAGTGCAGGTAAACTAGCCATTAATATGATAGTCATATGTGTAACGAGTGCAGGTAAACTAGCCATTAATGTGATAGTCATATGTGTAACGAGTGCAGGTAAACTAGCCATTAATGTGATAGTCATATGTGTAATGAGTGCAGGTAATAATAGCACACCCCAGGATGAAAACTCATATAAAGGGCATCTCGTGCATATAATACAAAACAATGCCTCTCGTGCAAGTTAGTTCTGGTATTTCCGGTGTCATCTGTTTACAAACATAAACTGATGTACAAAGATGAGTGGGGTATAGGGGTTTCATAATTTACCCTTGTTACATTCCTACCAATTGTGTCAACAAGAAACAGTAAGACCAATAAGGATGCCTGTACTATTGGCAAATCGAGTTGAGGGGGTAAATATCTCCTCAAGAAGACCACATTAAACATTAGATGATAGATGATTATCACAGAGAATGTAAAATGATTTTGAATGAAAACAAATCACAGGCAATGTCCTCGTCACGATTCATGGTAAATAAAAAAAAACACAAAAGAATCATATTTTCTAAATTTTCTATGTTTGAAAATGTCTTCATAGGAAATGTTGTCACTAATATCAATTGGGTAGAGATGCTCTTGTTTGAGAATAGTGTTCTAAAAATGTATCTATTGAATTCACAATTAAACTTACATATAAAATCATTGACTTTAATTATTTCATATTTCTGAATTTTCCTTGTAAAACAATTTGTCGGAAGTGATATGATCAAAAGATTAATCCTTGACTTTTTCCATATCATTCCAACTATCATCCCTCAACTACATCTCTGGATGATACCATGGCTGATATGTAAAAAAATTATGTAATAATCTCTAAACCAGAAAATTGAATGCCTCCGTCCCACATCTCAACCTTATCCACCTCAACCCCCCCCCCCTCACCCCAATTCCAATTTACTACCTTAACTTTTGGCTTGGTTCTGAGGAATGTGTAGGGGTATAATGCAAAGAAAACCAAAAAGAGCCAAAATGGATTTTCAATATAACTTAATTTGAAGGAATGGTATATTATTCATCGGGTATGATGTAGAAAACTTATGTATAGACTTTAAAAGGGGTTTGTGTCTTAGTTTGTGTCTGTTATAATTGCAAAAGGGTAAACCAATGTTTTGCTTATTCAGCATCAAGCAGAAATGACTGAAATAAATGAATATGTACCTAACAATGTGAAGTTCGATTGATTGATTGATTGAATGGGGTTTAATGCCATTTTCAGCAGTATTTCAGCCATATCATGGCGGTCAGTTTTAGTGGCGGAGGAAGCCGGAGTGCCCGGAGGGACCCGCAAGTATAAGGAGCGTTGTTTACAAGTTAACAGGTTGCAGTGGCTAAGTTCATATAAGCATAATTTTGTAAAAAAATTGTTGAAAATCAAAATCCATATAATATGCACACCTTCAGTGTTGGTACTAACTGTCTACAAAATATAAAAGGTCTAGCTCAAAAACTGTAGGAGGAGGTAGCCAGACAAACCATATATCCTATATGGATTTAGCAAAATCTGTCCAAGTTCATGCATCCATAATTTTGTAAAGAATTGTTGAAAGTCAAAATCCATACAATATGCACACCTTCAGTGTAGGTACTAACTGTCTACAAAATATAAAAGGTCTAGCTCAAAAACTGCAGGAGTTAGCCAAACAAACCATATATCCTATATGGATTTAGCAAAATCTGTCCAAGTTCATGCATCCATAATTTTGTAAAAAATTGTTGAAAGTCAAAATCCATAAAATATGCACACCTTCAGTTTAAGTACTAACTGTCTACAAAATATAAAAGGTCTAGCTCAAAAACTGTAGGAGGAGTTAGCCAGACAAACCATATATCCTATATGGGGGCATAAATGAAAAGTCCAAGTACCTGCCATTTTGAGAATATTTCATGAAAATCAAAATCCTATGCACTTGCACACCTCCATTATGTGTATAAACATCCTACACAATATTAAAGCTGTAGCTCCAAAACTGTAGGAGGAGTTAGTGGGACAAACCATGTTCCCTTTATGCAGCTAGTACGAAATAAATGACGAAGTCCAAGTACCTGTCATTTTGAGAATATTTGATGAAAATCAAAATCCTATGCACATGCACACCTCCATTATGTGTATAAATATCCTACAAAATATTAAAGCTGTCGCTCCAAAACTGTAGGAGGAGTTAGCGGGACAAACTATGCATACCATAGTGTGACGAATGGACGGACGGACGGACAGGGGTAAAACAATATGCCCCCCGACCAATAGTCGCGGGGGCATAATAATTCTGTTACGGTAGACAAAATAAGACACTTGATTGCCACAAAACAGATGTATGTCCTTACCCAATGGTTTCTGTGGTCTAACAGATTTAATTGATTCTAGTGGAGTTCCTGGTCCTTCTTCATTGACAGCTGTTACTCTGAAGGTGTAGTCATTGCCTTCCAACAATTTGTCAGCCGTGAAGATGGTCTTGTCTGCATTTACATCACCACATTTAGACCAGGTGGTACGCTTGGAGTCCTTAACTTCAATAATGTAGTTGGTAATGGGTAGTCCTCCATCTTTAGTAGGTGGGCTCCATGAAAGCATAACTGAATCCTTCGTAATATCTGAGAATTCAATTGGCCCTACAGGTTTGTCTGGTTTGTCTAGAAATACATTACAAAAAAAAGACTTAAAAATCACTTTGAATAAAGTAAAAATATTTCAAACTGTGATAGATTTAATATTGTTCTACATATTCTCACCAAGATAAACTTATTCCCTCTGTATTATTCAATTAATTTTGGACTTAGAGACGGCAGAACTTTTAATTGAAATGAATCTAATTCATGTACATTTCTGTTGTACAGACTAAATAACAAAAACTACTGAAAATAATTAATCAAAACTAAAAATAAAATCCAAAAACACAAACACGTAAGTATCATGCATGCTGTTTCCATGACAACCCAGAACACCTTACCACTTTACAAATGTCTAGAATCTACGACACACAACACTTACCAAATTTACTCTTTGGAATAATAGATTTATCAGTTTCAAGAACAGGACTAACTCCAATCTTATTTTCTGCTGTGACACGGAACAAATATTCTGTTCCTTCTGTTAGGTTTTTGACATTGTAAGCTGTTTCATCAAAGCTAATTTTATCACATCTGGCCCAGGTTGTTCGTCTTCCTTCCTTTTTCTCAATGATGTAACCAGTCAGTGGTGATCCACCATCATTTGATGGAGGTTTCCATGATAGTTTTGCAGATGTTTTAGTAAGTTCAGACACTTCCAGTGGACCTGTTGGTTTGGTGGGTGGTCCTGTAATGAAGAGACAAAATATATTTTATATTAACATACCGTATATCGGTTTTTTTTCGCACCGTGATTTTTTCGCATCAGGATTTTTTCGTGATATTCAGTCAAAATCAGCAAGTTAATTTTTCGCTGTGTTTTATTTTCGCTGATTGACAAAATCCTCGCTAAAAATTAACCTATGGAAAAAGGATTATCAACTATATATAGATCATTATAACAACAATATGAAGAATATTTGTTTCTTTTGGTTTTATATACACATAAAAATGCAGGTTAATCGGAATTTCAGAACGAGTACATTTCTTTTGTTTTCGGTATTTAGATGAACCTTGAGACCACGCAGTTTGATATCCCAGCAACTATAAAAAAAAAAAAATTAATTAAAAATTAACATGACACTCTCAATAATAATAATTCGTGTGATAACAATTTTAAATATTGTTTTAATCAACTTTATTACGATTGTAAACATTTGATTGTTTTAAATTATTGTCGAGTGTAGGCTGTTCTTTATTAATCGTAATTAATGGTCAATAATCAAGCCACAGCTGAATTTAATGACTACATTGTAATTAACACAAATGATGACAAGTTTATCCCTCTACCTGTAATTGTTAAGTAAACAATTATCTGTTGGTAATCTGACATTTATCACACCTTGCAGTAAGCACATTCAATTGTAACATACATCTGTCAATTAAATTGCCATGTTCGGGTTAGAAATACCATGACGTCCTTGGAAATACATATATATATCTGCATATAAAGATAGATAGACAACTCTTATTATTTTCTGGGAATTTTCCGCCAAGTTTAATTTCCGCATTTCTTAACGGCCGCGAACATATTGAAAATTAGCCACACACGAAAAAAACCCGATATACGGTATACTGTCTGAAAAGCATTGAAAGTCTGCACATCAATATTACCGCCGCTTCCATTTCTAATGTAAACATCATCTGCTACATCCAGTTCCACCTACCAAATATATGACATTCTGCTCCAATTTTTCCATTCCAAGCACTCTATACCTGGTACAGGAAGTGGTTCACAGACTTGCAAAACATGTCAACATCAACAAACTAGAGGCTCAAAGGGCTGAGCCTGCGTCGCTCCCCTTTCATTTTGTTTTGAGGAAACTTTATACAGAACCTTCCATAGGTGCTTCCTACCAGATTTTGGTTCATTTGGCTACTCGGTTTCAGAGGATAAGATTTTTTTTTCTCAAATTGATCAATCGGATACAGAGATTGCCTGTGGCGGCCACGTTTGTTAAAGGATTAGGATGAAATAAGCAATCTTTATAGAGCACCTTCCATAGATGCTTCCTCCCAAGTTTTAGTTCATTTGACCATGCGGTTTCAGAGGAGAAGATTTTTTATAAATCGACAAACCAGAAACAAGAACTGACTATGACAGCCACCTTTGTAAATGGATTGGGTCGAAATGAGCAATATTTATAGAGGGCCTTCCATAGATGCTTCTTATCAAGTTTCGGTTCATTTGGCCAAGCGGTTTCAGAGGAGAAGATTTTTTTTATAAATTGACCAACTAGAAACAAGAATTTACTTTGGCAGCCATGTTTGTTAACGGATCGGGATGAAATGAGCACTATTTATAGAGGACTTTCCATAGATGCTTCCTACCAAGCTTCGGTTCATATGGCTAAGTGGTTTCAGAGGAGAAGATTAAAATGTGAAAAGTTAACAGACGATGGATGCCAAGTAATGGCAAAAGCTCACGTTACCTTCAGGTATGTACAATTTTTCCATTAGTTTTAATAGTACTGTTCTCGTTATTTTAAAATGTTTACATGGTTGAAAAGCAGAAAGATTTATTTTTCTTTTGATACCAAATTCACATAGAGAAA
Source organism: Gigantidas platifrons (assembly GCA_002080005.1). Taxonomy (NCBI): domain Eukaryota; kingdom Metazoa; phylum Mollusca; class Bivalvia; order Mytilida; family Modiolidae; genus Gigantidas; species Gigantidas platifrons. Next base: position 415,689 of record MJUT01015800.1, on the reverse strand, counting down.
CATTTTTTTTTTCAAAATGTAGTTGCCCTCGGAATCGTTAGGTGCACAGATTTATAATACAGCTCTGACCCTGTATTTGCTGTTTTCATGTTGGTCTAATATAAAACAAATATCAGCTCATTACCTTATCAAAAAGTAACATGTTCTTGCCATGATAACACATTTCTCACTTGGCAGCCACTCACTCAAAAGGAAACAAAAATGATCACCTCCATTGTTGCATTTGGTAAATGAAGACATATAAAAAATGTTTGTTGTTATAAATAATGATCTTACCGGCTGTCTTTTTGGGAACTACGGCACTTTCCAGTTGACATTCGTCTCCTAGTCCAATAGAATTCTCAGCTGCCACAGCAAATGTATACTCTACACCATCATTTAATTTAGTAGCTTTATAACTATTGTCAAATGGTTTAACTTTGGCTACAGTTGTCCATTCGTCAGATGGACCTTCCTTCATCTTTACTACATATCCAGTGATCTTTTCACCTCCTGTTTTGCTTGGTGGTTTCCAGTCTAGAGTGACAAAATCTGGACCAACCTTAGCTGTAGTCAGTTCCTGTGGAGCTCCTGGTTTTTCTTAAGAAGGTAAAAAAAAAGTGCATATGTTACAAGTTATAAATACATCAAGTTTAATTTAAACAGCAAAACATTGCATCAAATTTCAAAAGCTGCAGAAAAAATCTAAATGAATAAATTTAAAACACAGAAACACTTGTTCAACATATAACTTGATTCCCTAAACTGAAACACTTGTTTGAGTTTATTTTTTTTTCACTTAGTACTAAGATTTCAACAGAATATATAAAAAAAAAAGAATAAATATTGATTAATTTAAAAAAAAAAATATGAAAGCATCTTTTTTTTATTATAATATCTTAATTTGGTTGGAAAGTAAACCCTTTATGAGCCTGTTTAGAGTTTGTACAAGTAGGAAATTTCATTTATTTGAATGGGAAAGAGTATGGCTAAAAGATTAAGAGAAACATAGAATTATTTTCCCCCTTACCAATAATTTTTCTAGGTTTGGCTAAATCAGTTGATTCTAATGATGACCCAGGTCCTTCACTGTTAACAGCTGTGACCCGGAAGTAGTAATCTTGACCTTCCTTTAGATCCTTCACATTGAATTGATAGGTGTCGCCATCTACAGTTCCTGCCTTTGTCCATGTAGATCTGTTTGCGGGTCGGTATTCTACGACATATTTGTTGATTGGAGCACCACCATCTTGTTCTGGTGCTTGCCATTCGATGTCAGCTGAGTTCTCAGTTACATTACTAACAGGGATTGGGCCTGTTGGAGCTGATGGTTTGGCTAAAAATTAAAAAAATATATTTTTTGGATTACAAATAAGACATCCCTAATGATATTTTTGATAAATTTATTGCAATTTGTTCTACCCTGATACATGCATGTCAGGTCGAATTTGTGATAGTTTTTTCAAGAAAATGTTGACCAACTAAATTGGTCAATTTAAAAAAAAAAAATAATAAGATTACTGTATTGCATCACCATATAGCATTAAATAATCTATAAATAACTAAACAACACTGTGAATGAAAGCAGAAAGTAAATATACATGATTTCTGTTGTCATATAAGTGTATTATAACATGGTTTATAGAAAAATGCTGTATTTTCGTTGGATGCATGGCTGGGTACATTGGGCCATGCATGCGGCTGGAGCCATATATATATATATATATATATATATACGTCTGAAAATTAAATCAAACAGTGTTAGAATTAGATTTTAAAGCTGTCAAATTTTTGTTCTTCCCTCGACAGGATTTGAACTCACACCATTCACTTAGCCTTACGTCCAGCACCCTAGACCACTCGACTACATCCACTCCTTTATATATATATATATATATATATATCACATGATCAAAAATAAACAATGTCCCTTGCCTGACAGTTCTAGCATTGGGTTTCTATCCTATAACAGCTTACTAAGTCATTTCATTGTGCTGGTCAGTAAAATAAACATGTTCTTCCATAAACAAATTAGAATGGAGATGAAATGTCATTGCTATGATGTAGTGGATGTGGACATTTCTAACATATTTTACAATTCATGGAAACAGATTTTCCTTAATGTTTAAAATGGCATGAAAATGTTTTAATTTTTAATATTAAAAGTTATGCACCACACTATAAATTATTCAGGTGCTAGACAGGGTATATAATGTCACACTCCCCACTTCTTATTTATATACCCCTCGTCTGACGACCCAGGTATATAAATCCAAAGTCAAAGCCGGGAATGTGACTTTATATACCTTGTCTAGAAACTGAAAAACATATAATATACATAACAATAACAAATTATATAATCAGTTGCTACAAAAACTTCCAATTTTCATTAATTAAATTATAAAGTTTAGATAACAAAGGTCTTGAACTAGTTTGTATAAGTGATAAAACTTCTGACATATTAGGTCATGAACAGTAATATTTAGGTAGGTATCTCAAAGGTAAATGTCTGTAGGCAGGACATATCATTACAAAATGGTAGTCATCTTCTATAGATTTCATTCTACAGTGACACAGTCTTTCATTGTGAGGTATATTTTAGTTTGAAGCATATATAATGGTAAATATCATGCCAATCTATTTAACATTTCTTTAACATGAAATAAATTGCTAACAACTTCAACCCTTGTAACTTTATTGTAAGATATTTGTGTAACTTACAGAATGGACTCTTGGGTATAATAGCTTTTTCTGCTTCCAAAGGTTCACCAAGTCCAGATTTATTCTCGGCTCGGACACGGAATAAATATTCTGTACCATCAACTAATTTATCAACTTGTAATTTGTTTGTTGATCCATCAACACGTTGAGCAGTCGACCATGTTTTACGTTTCTTGTCTTGTTTTTCAATGACATAAGCAGTAACTGGGCTACCACCATCTTCTTTTGGAGGTGACCAATGAAGTGTGGCAGAATCTTTTCTGATATCTGATATTTCCAGTGGTCCAGTTGGTTGAGATGGTTTGCCTAAAAGTTACCAAAGAATCTAGTATTACATTATTTATTAAATTCTAATATTAGCCCAGGGATTCTAGATTTTTATTTTCCATTTACAAAAAAAAATTGATAATGCCTAAAAATTGAAGAATAATTAGCTGTTTGTTTGTTTTTTTTCTTAATTTAGTTTTTGTCTTTTTCTAAATAATTTTAAATATAATACATGAGTTTCCCATTTATTATAGGCCAAAAGACCACTTCTAATGCATGGCTACAATCATCCCTTCTAACAGAGACACATGTTCTTATCAAGACCATTATACAACAAAAGAGAAAAAGAAACCCAAAATTTGGTGAAAGTAAACAACATATAGACAAGAAAATGAGTCATATGTGGAAATTATTGTGAAATAGTCCTCCTCTTAAGACTTCCGTTTCTACAATAAAAAAGTGGCCTTAATAAAAGGGTTGGCCCCCTCTTGAGTGAGAACAATACACTAGTATTTGACTATCTCAGAACATCTGAAGGCCCTTTGTGACATTATATAAGAGGATGACTACTGTAATAGATATCTTACCAATTGGTTTCTTTGGCACTACGACATCTGAAACAAGATATTCTCCTTCACCGACTTCATTAATAGCTGCCACCTTAAAGAAGTACTTCTGTTCATCTTTAAGTCCTTTTGCTACATATTTAATGGCCTCAGAGGCATCAAGTGGTGTCCATGTATTACCATCTTCAGAAATTTCCAGTTTGTATGAGGTTATCGGTGAGCCTCCATCTTTCTTTGGAGGAGACCAATTCAAGGTGACTTCATCTCCTAAGACATTACTAAATTTGATTGGTCCAGTTGGTTTTGCAGGTGCAGCTACAACAAGAAATCAACATGTTGAATTTGATGGACATATTTTCACCTTCATAAATCTGTCAAAAATGACGTATAAGGTGATATGAGCAAATAGCTCTGTCTCAACAACCCCAGTTTTGCTTTCAATTTTCTTTCCCAAATATCATGGTCTCCTTGTGAAAAAGCTCACCTTTGGTAAAAATAATTTATCTTAAGTCAAACTTTTATCTCAATCCCAGTCTCCAAAATATCTCTCCCCCTCTTCACAAGTCTTCAAACTGTTTATTTCCTATCATCTGGCACAACTTCAATGTATATTATCGGTTTTCATTTTGAAAAAAACAAAAAAACAATGTAAATAGACAACATGTTTTGTTGCAAGGTAAATTCCAATGGACTCTAAAGCAAATTGAACGTGTAAATTTTATTTATCAGTCCACATCCCTTTTCAAATAATTCTTGATTACCTGGTGCTTTCTTGGGTTTAATTTCGGTGTCTGTAATGAGTGGTTCACTTGCACCTTCATCATTAACAGCTAATACTCTGAACTGGTAGGGAGTGCCTTCAATCAACTTTGGAACAACAAAACTCAGAGTTTTATCATCCACTGTGCCAATCTTAGACCATGACAGCCTCCTCTTGTCATACTTCTCAACAATGTATTCTTTGATTGGAGAGCCTCCGTCTGATTTAGATGGTTGCCAGGACAACTTGACGCTGTCAGCTGTGATATCAGAAGCAACCAATGGTCCTTCAGGTTTAGCTGGTTTTCCTGCAGATTTGGAAGATTTCATTAAATCGTAAATAACTATCCAGTGACTAAAATTCTGCATTTTTTTTTTATTTAGACATGATTGAGCGAATACTAATATTATAAATTTTCCTCATACAAAACAATGTAAATCATGGGATCTTGTAGACTCAAGACAGTAAGCAACATTATCTTTACAAAAAGTATTTAGACATGACAGAACCCCAAGTTTAAAGAAGAAATATTTATATATTTAAATGATAAAGATAGACACCTTAGGTAATAATTACACAAATTAAGAAGAAAACTTGGTTAACAGTGCTGGAATATCTGTCTCACAAATAGATACATGTTACGCTTGCTGTAATCACAATCCAGTCCTTTCAATCATGACCTTTCAGTGGAATGTAAACAAGAGTAACACAATAGATGCCATCAGTGGAGCAAGAACGGCTTACCCTTATGGAACACCTAAGTTTACCCCTGTATTTTAGTGAGGTTTGTGTTACGCTATCTTCACTTTTCTGTGCAGTATTTGGAAGACAATTGTTTGTCATTTTTTCCAATATCTTTTGGCCATTGTATTTTCTGTCCTTTGATTACGGCTTCTGATTACCTCTTCGGTATCTTCTAACTTTTCATAAATATAATGAATTTCTCAAAGCAACATCACACTGAAGGCAGAGTCTGAGATGTGAGATGGCATAAGACATAGGGAGGTCATATATATACAAATATCTGTAATTGTTTGGATGTTATTCCATTCCAACTATATCACAAATAATGTACATTATAAAGAAATAATCTGTGAAAACAAACAGAACATTATTGAAATCCATAATATAAGATAAAATAAAGAGATAAATGTTTGAGTTTAAGATACTACATTGTAAAATACATGTAACATGTAGTAAAAGCTAAGTCGTTAACAGAGGCTTATGTGAGAGCAAGGAAAGATAACTCTGGTACAGACTGGTTTGGATAGAGTTTCCTAAAAAAAAAGTTGAATTTATTTATAATGAAATGACTTTCAATTATAAAGTGAAAATTACTTCAAGGGTCTTCATACTAAATACATTTTGTTTTTACACCTACCCATATAAACCTGTTTTATAATATTTGGAACATCACTGAAAAGATTAGGAAGATATCCAACTTTGAACTGTTGCTTATCTTTTTTTCTCACATTTTTATAATGAGCTTCTGTCTTGTTGTGCATCTAACTTGGTATCCAGTGTTTTTACTTCATGCACTATTAGAGGGCCCGGGTGGCTCAAAGAGTTAGGTAGTTGGATAATCTAACAACTCATACAAGCCTATCACCAATATGGGGTGGGTTCACACCTGGCTTTGTAAATTACAAACAAGAAATGTGTGCATCAGAAAATACGCCCGTCTATATAAATTATCAAACAGTATAATGGTAATGACCCCAAAATAAATAGGATTCTTCCTCTTTCACAGGGAATCATGTGGCCAAGTTTGGTAAAAATCCAATATACAAAACTAAAGTTATCATGTGGAAACGACCCTGTTGTCAAAAATTATATTTATAGTAATGATGACCTTGACCTTTGACCTAATGATCCCAAAATAAATAGGGTTCTTTCCCTTCCACAGGGAAATCATGTGGCCAAGTTTGGTAAAGATCCGATATACAGAACTAAAGTTATTGTGCAGAAACCTGTGTGGACGACCGCCCACCCGACCGCCCGCCATACCCAATCACATATTATTAAATAATATGTAAAAATCTGTCCTATTATGACAAAATCTGCCTGACTAATACGGTTTTAATTTTTTCTCTCATATTAATTGCCTACTTTAATACGGCATTTCGGCCCCGGGCCAATAAGTACTAACCCGGGGCCAATACAGATAAATTCACTTCCAGTTTTAATCCGAGCTGCATTTTACATAGAGGGGTTCATTTCAAAACTTTCTCTTTTACATAACTGTACAAATGAAGAATCATACTTTTATTTAAAATCATGTTTTCATATGAGATTGTCATCAGCAGTTTGAGGGGATATTACAGTTTAGGGGAAGGAAACATGTGTTGTCATAGATGCGTTTCGAATACTGCCGTTGGTGGCAAAACAAATAGGTACGTTCAGAGTACTGCTGTTGGTGGCAAAATGTTACATAGATAAAAGTAATCACCATTATCAAGCCAGTTAGTAACACTATATTATTGGTCATCATTAGTGCCCTAAAAACCATGCTCATACGGCCATGTCAATATATCCATACGACCCTATTAATTTATCAATGCGGCCCTGGAAAAATATTCATACGGCCCTGTCATACGGACCAGTTAGATTATTTAATAAAAGTGTTACGAACTGGCTGTTTCTGTATTGGCCCTGGTATAGATTCTCTGTCAGCAGTATTGGCCCTTGGCCCTATGGGCCAATACTGCTAACCTCTAATCTATACCAAGACCAATACAGAAACAGCCAGTTAGTAACAATATAATACGGCCCATCTCGAGACAGGCATATAAAAAGGGTGCACTCGACTCGCAGCCGCAAGTGATAAAGTTTACCAGTTGCTTGCCCATGATCGGTAGTTAAAACACCAAAATCAAATCTAATCAAATCAATCATGAACAATTATCAATAATTCTACTTTAATAGATGACAACTAATATCCTATAGGTGATAAACTTTAATAGATGACAACTAATATCCTATAGGTGATAAACTTTAATAGATGACAACTAATATCCTATAGGTGATAAACTTTAATAGATGACAACTAATATCCTATAGGTGATAAACTTTAATAGATGACAACTAATATCCTATAGGTGATAAACTTTAATAGATGACAACTAATATCCTATAGGTGATAAACTTTAATAGATGACAACTAATATCCTATAGGTGATATAAACTTGGTGATGTAACAGAGTGAGATAAAAGTGTAAGAGCAATGACCAGTTGTGTTGGAATCAGTATAATGTGTTCGAGTGATGTGACATGTTTATCTGTGGACTGTTGCTTCAGTGAGCTAGTACTATAAATATCCACCTCAGCATGTTGGACTAGTACAAAACAGACATCAACATCGTAGCTTGTTCTCGCCATGATTTAGCTGAAAACTTGCTCACTAGGTATTAAACAATTTTTACCACAACAAGCCTCTTGTCAATACACTAGTCACACTTATTATCCAGTTGTTTGTAGGAGAGCTCATGTCTTATATACGTTATATGTGTTTGTTTGCGCATTGTGATGTCCAACATACGGTAGTGTGTTGTGTTCTTTGTTTTGTTTGTTATCATCTTGTGTTTTATGTACTCAGTGTTGCCAGTTTTTCTGGATTGTCCTGTCTTAAGTTCATTCTCTAATGTTTATCGATATAGCCTGATTATCCACATTTACCTATATTCCACATATACTTATATTCCACATAGACATATATTCCACATAGACTTATATCATATATTTAGATTAAAATACAGGTGTTTTGCATATGCATTATCAATGATTGTCCCAAGCCTATATCGTGTATACCTTATATCGTATACCAAATTTTTTTCTAAATTTCATAAAATTTCAAAATTTTTCAAACAATTTTCAAAAATTAAAAAAATTTCTAAATTTAAAAAATTCAAAATTTCATAAAATTTCAAAATTTTTCCAAAATTTTTCAAAATTCAAAATTCTCAGCAAAATTCAAAATTTTCATAAAATTTCAAAATTTGTAAAAAAAATATTTAAAATTCAAAAAATTTAAAAAATGTCATAAAATACATGTATAATCAAAGGCATGCCATATGGTTGAAATATATGATATAATGAACATTACATGTCAAAATCTGTATCACATGCCGTATCAACCCTCGGGCCGGTGGCCCTTGGGGTGATATAGGGTTCTCAGGTTGATACGACATGTGATACAGATTTTGACATGTATTATTCAGTATATATTCCACACAGACTTCTATTCCACATAGACTTATATTCCACATAGACTTATAATCCACCTAGACTTATATTCTATCTAGACTTAAAATCCACAGACTTGTATTCCATATAGACCTATATTCCACCAACTTACAATCCACAGACTTATATTCCACCTAGACTTATAACCCACATAGACCTATATTCCACATAGACTTATATTCCACAGATCTATAATCCACATATACTTATATTCTGCACAGACCTATAATCCACATAGACTAATATTCCACCTAGACTTATAATCCACATAGACCTATATTCCACATACTTATAATCCACATAGACTTACATTCCACAAACTTATAATCCACATAGACTTATATTCCACATAGACTTATAATCCACATAGACTTATATTCCAGATAAACTCATATTCCACATAGACCTATATTCCACAGACTTATAATCCACATAGACTTATATTCCACATTGATATATAATCCACATACTTATATTTCACATAGACTTATAATCCACATAGACTTATATTCCATATAGACCTATATTCCACCTAGACCTATATTCCACATAGACATATATTCCACATAGACTTATATTCTACATAGACCTATATTCCACAGAGCCTTATATTCCACATAAACATATATTCCACATCGACAGTATTTCATATAATCCATATCAATCAAATGAGGCAGCTCAGGAAATTTGCCTCTCCTCTCAACCGGTATTTTTTCGCAAATATTCCTCACTAACAGGACATTTTCTTTTAATTCCGCCGAATATTAATGCAGCCAGTAAAACAGTGGCATGCAAGCAGCATTGTAGATTGGAACCAAGGAACCTTTCAGTGATTTTTTTTCACCATCCAAATTAGCTCTGTAAAAATCAAAATAACGGCTGACACTTTCGCCTGCCATTTTGCTTTACTTTATTTATCGTTGGTTGAAAGAAGAAACCTGAGTAATTTGGAATTACATCTGTGACGTCATAAACCATTTAAAGAAGGGATTTTCCCTCGAGCAGGGTATTTGCCTAGTACCGTGGTATTTGCTTAGATAAATACCACGCTATACGGAAGTCCCAAAGACAAATACCCTTACGATGGAGAAAAAGCAGAAACAATTAAGAATTGTAAAAAATACCACTTTTTTTCAACCAATCAGAAGACAGCATTCATATATAAGGCGAAAGTACATATAAAACTCCATGCAAAAGTCATGCCATGTTTGTTTTAGTAATTTAAAACACAAAACAATACTTTCTTTTATTTATTTGATTATTTTCAATCTATTCTGATTAAAATGTATATTAATAAAACATTAGTACACTGTACATCATATATTATAATCACACTGGAAGTAAACATCTCAAAATCATTCATGCATGCAGCAGTATCATTAACAAAAAAGGAACATTAATTTTTAAACTTTCAGTAAATAAACTTTGTATTTTCAATACTGAAAGACAACATTAGTTTTTATTATATATATTTTTTAATTCTTCACCATTTGTGTAGATCTTTACACACATTCTATAAAAAGAATAATGTTGAATATTTGGACCTCTTATATCTATTAAAATGGAAGAATATGTCCATAGGAAATAGATGCCCCTAGTTCCAGGTAAACAGGGACATAATTCCAGATGACAAAAATTGGTAATGTCCAAAATTGACCTTCATTTTTTGGTATCTGATCTTGTGTGTAAATTTGAAATGATTTGCTTAAGGGAACTAAATTTATTGGGCAGAAACCAAATGTGGGACATATGGATGGATGTACGCACAGACATGGGTAAAAGTTCATGCAAAAAAATTGTAGGATAGATAAGAAAAACTAAGTTTCTTCTTAGATTGAGAAAAGATTGATATAAAACCAATCATGTTACTAAAACATAAAACTAATTTTTAACTATGCAAAATTTAAATAAACATCAACATCTTAAAATTAACTAACAATCAAGAGATTCACAACCACAATATTTTAATATATAAGTATGAACATAACATATTTACATCAGATTGCACCATATTATATATTAACTAACGAAAACTGGGACTAACAAAATTATATATGAACATAAATATGCTAAAACAATATATTTATGTACAAAGATATATGGTCATAAACAAATCAATACTTAACATTTTCATATTTTTCATTAAAAAAAATAAAAATTATACAAAATTTGTAGGAAATCTTTATTTAAGCAATACAAAAATTAAGCATCAAAATGACCGACGTCAATATAGGAATGCTAAAGGGGTGGCGGTGGAATTTGTAACTCATATGACATGGTCCTTGCATTCCATTTGCTCAGAAAATCATTTGATTAGCCTAAGAGAATACTATACACAAACTATTTTTATACCACCTGATTATATAAAGGGACTTTGACAATGTGCATACAGTTGTATTACCATTTCAAAGCACAACTAATTATGATTTGTCACTACAGTTCTCCACCTGATCAGATTAGATCCTACACATCTCTGTTACAGGCATTGAGGCAGTAGGAATGCATGGAAATCTATCAATCAATTTAACTACATGACCTAGTCAAAAATATACATCTTTAAATTGCTGTGTCTGTGGGTCAGCAGAAATATTATTGGATAATTAAAATAAAATAAAGTAATAATATAATTATATGATGACAATATTATTGGACATTTGGAAATTGCTTTAAAGATGTTTTAAAATATTATAAATATATTTATTTCTTTAAGAAAAATTTTAAAAAATACAAAAAAAAATCTATGATTATTGTCTTTAACAATATATAATAAATATCACCCTACTATGTACTATATATTATATCAAAATCCATTATCACATTTTCTAATGTACAAATGTATATGAGTATATGAATAGAAATGTTTATAAAATTTATATCTAAGATTATACTATATTTTTCAATTGCAATAATATAAGACACTTATATAAATACAGATGAGATGTATTTAAAAAAAAAAAACCAAAAAAAAAAACCCTATTATTTTATGATAAAAAAATATAATTTCATATACTGTTTCTTTATCACAATCTTACTTTCAGAGTTTCAAATATACATGAAAATGTTAAATAAGATTTTTTGCATGAAAGGAAAAAAATGGGAAAATTTGATACATCCATGCTTAATCCCACAAGATACTGACAGGGAGGGGAGGGGGTAAGACAATATCTCTAACTACCAGAACAATTAAAGCCATATGGCAGATACAAAATCATGTGATGAGATTTCCCTCAGTTTCTCTCATTTCAGCAGTTTCAGGTTCAATGTAGTAGCATCAGTATAAGTTAAATCTGGATTTATAGTGGGCCACATGATAGATTACCCATGTTTCAATTGGTATTACAAGAGCAGTTTCTGGAAACATCAGGTGGTTTGCTATAAATCACAATATAATTTGAAGTGTATGCCTATATTACTAAATTAGTCATTTTTGATGAAAGAGAATTTCAATAAGATGTCTGTCACTATACAACATAATATCTGTTAAAATCGATATTTAACTCGACAGATGATGCCTGTAACCACCGAAATAATATCCATAACATATTTAGTTCATTGTATTGTTCAATAAATACCCCAGTTTGGGATAAGACAGGAAGCAATACAATCATTATCTAAATAGGACTGCCAATCCATGTTGTTGATTACTTTGAGAATTTAAAGGGGTTGATTATATGGTGATTGATGGAATACCAGTCACTTTTGATCTAGAAAGGGCATTTGACAATATTTAGATTGCTAGTCATCTCATTCTCCAAGGGCAAAGAACTTCATCACTTACACTAAAAACCAAATTTTTGCAAACCAAGAAATATCAAAATAAAATTTAATAACCTAATTTAGTGTACATGATGTATTTCTGGGACAACCAAAGATCACCAAAATCTGCTAATTTCACTCATACCTCAGGGAGATGAACAATAGTTTTTATAATAATTACATTATTTATGAAGTGTAATACTGGTATATCATATAAACATTAAACATTGAGTATAGAATCATATGGCTTGTTTCCTTCTTATTTAAGGAAACAAACTTTTTGGTGGGGTCCATGTTGCTCATCTTTTTAGTTTTTGTGATGTGTTTTTTGTTTTGTTTATCTTTGTTCTGTCGTCAGATTTGTCTGTGTTTCTGATTTGTCCATTCTTGATTACCCCTTTGGTATTCTCTAAAGTTTACTTCCCCACACAAAATAAGACAGACAATAAAACGGTATTAACTACAAATGCTTAGGTGCCAATTATGTGACATATCTAGAATATAACAAAGCCATGTTTGAATTCAAACAATCCAGTTATGGACATCCGAAAAATCAGTTACAGGCATCCATGTGTTTACTTATTTCTCACATCAAATACAGCTATTTGAGCAATAATAATGCTTCAAAATCCATTGCTTATTTACATCCTGAGCTTACCTTGCATGTGATTGAACCTGAAATGGCTAAAACACTAGAATATTAGGATTATCTATCTCCCCTGATCAGCCATCTTGAGATGTCCATAACTGCAGTTAAGGACACCGTCTTACCACCTGTTGATACTAACATATATTGCTAATGTTATTAACTAAGGTTTATCCAATGCAAAACCATCCAATCAAAATGTTTATGAAATACCATGAAAACGACTAACGGGTATGATACATACAGCAGGTCACATGTCAAACTTTTTTTCCCTCCTTGTCTGGGTCATCATTTTTAAGTTCTTGGAAAGCTGTGTTCATTATTTAGTTATATATATTTCTTAGAAAACGTCTCAAATAGTTTGTTTCAATCAAAATGGTAAGTAACAAAAATGTATAATTTATAATTTAAAGGTTTAATTCAGACAGGTTGTAACTTATACAAAGAAACAAGATTTTGACAGGGTGTAATTTATGCTCTCCTCATAAATAAATTATCGTATATACATTTATGCCATGTTTTTGTCACTTTGATAAAAATTTAAAAAAAATTAAAAACAATATTTGTGACAATTATAATCTACAAACATAAATTACACTCTGACATATACATGTATACCTAACAGCTAAAACTGTTTTCAACTCAACATGCTCTGAAACATTTTACATGTAACAGCTACAACTAAAACAAAAACTCTTTTCAAATCATCATGCTGTTAATGTTATTGTGAACTTATTTTCATTCGAGAAATGCATTCAAACCTACCGAACGGACTTTTTGGAATTACTGGTTCAGATGTTTCCAAAGGTTTGGAAGTTCCAACTTCGTTTTCTGCAGTAACTCTGAACAAATATTGTTTTCCATTGATTAATTTGCTAGGAGTAAGTGTTGTAGATGGTGCTTTGACAGCTCCAACCTTCATCCACTGTGAACGATTCTGTTCACGCATTTCAACATGATATTGTTTGATATCCGATCCTCCATCATCTTTGGGTGGTTTCCATGACAACGTGGCACTATCCTTGAAAATGTCAGTGATTTCTATTGGACCTTCGGGTGCACTTGGAACATCTGAAATTTAATTGGACAAATTAGACTTGCTTTAAATCTACAGTACTGATCCGTTCAGACCCATCATCCAAGTTGATTTGAAAAGCAGAGAATATCATCTGATCTACCTTACTTTTCCTGTTGACCACTGTGCATTTATGATTGATTTATTGATTGATTACTGGTGACCAAACCTGTGTTATATAGCATTTTTGTCAATTTAAAACTTGTTTTAAAAAAAAAATCTAAATTTTATGTATTATGCTAAAATGTTCTCACTAATGACACAATACAGAAGGTATTTCATTCTAGTAACAATTTACGGTATACCAATTACCTACAACAAGCCAAAGTCTGAAACAATTTATGTTCTAATCTAGTAGAATAATTATTTAACTACAGTTGTATGTCGTTGCGTCAAAGTCCAAGGCTAGTATGCTTTTAATTCAAAATATCCAAGTATAGAGTTATCTAGGATAAATTTAAAACAAACAAACAGACCAAACTGTTCTTTCCACTTATCTAAGGAAAAGAGATATCTGTGCGTGAGGTAATGAAGTTTGATTGTATTCTGAAACTGGAGGTATGCTAAGATAAATAAATGTACCATTATTATATGACCTCACCTGTGACCTCTACATCAAAAGATGCCTTAGCATCACCAGCCTCATTTTCAGCCAAGATGGTGTACATTCCGTCATCCTCCCGAGTGACCTTTTTGATCATCAGGGTACTTCCAGTAGGTGTGGCATCAAGACTTGGACGACCTTGTGGTTTAATTTTCTGGTCATCTTTATTCCATGCTATAGTTGGTTTGGGTATTCCACTTACTCCTACAGGAATTCTTAGTGATGTTCCACTACGTATTGTTATTAAATCTCTGAATTTGTTATCATATTCTAATTTTGGTACAGCTGAAATAACAAAGAAATAACTAATGTATCTTACTCAATGGTGTAGAAGTTGTCATCACTTTGACACACAGAAATAACTAATGTATCTTACTCAATGGTGTAGAAGTTGTCATCACTTTGACACAAAGAAATAACTAATGTATCTTACTCAATGGTGTAGAAGTTGTCAACACTTTGACACACAGAAATAACTAATGTATCTTACTCAATGGTGTAGAGGTTGTCATCACTTTGACACAAAGAAATAACTAATGTATCTTACTCAATGGTGTAGAAGTTGTCATCACTTTGACACACAGAAGTGACAATTTGTTTTACACAAATAGAAGTCAAACTTTAGCAGTATTTCAGCTACATGTATATCACTTGGTGAACGAACTTAATAAATTAATTTCTTTATCTAAAATACCCTTAGAAATTAAGATGTATTTGTTTATAAACCAATAGGATTACATTTGTATATGTACAAATAAAAGACAACTTAAAATGATAAAACCATACATTATACAGGATTTATGTTATCTATTTATATTTTGGTTTATCATATCTAAGTATAAGTTTACTGTTAAAAAGACATGGTCATAAATTTTCTATTTACTGGTCAATTGTGTAATTAACTATTCACCGATGAATAGTCCAAAAGACAATTCACCTCTCCTGTGCTATTCGCTGGAGATATATCTATAGGAATTTTTAATTGTCTTGATTCATTGAAAGAAACATGGTAATGGAAATTAAAAATTCTCTGGATTTTCCCTATGCTAAAATAAAATCTTGAAACCTGCAGATGACAAACATGGAGAGCAGTTTCGTCTCTTATGTTGTTTGATATCATAAAACACTCATTGACTGGATATTCAGGAAATAGCAAATTAATTGTCCCCCCCCTCCCTCCCCCACCACACACTTATTTTTCTTCAAGATTATATTACTTTCTCTCCAGTATCAACATGATGATAAATAACATGTTTTATTTTTTGTCTCTCTTGATTATCCTTACGACTGTTAACTAGGCATGGACAATATTTAGAAATTATTGTCTTTTTCTGACATGTGTCTTTGATCAATTTTGTGATCAATAAATTTATAACAAGAAATGTGTGCATCACAAAATACGCCTGTCTATATAAATTATCAAACGGTATAATGGTAATGAACCCAAAATAAATAGGGTTCTTCCCCTTCCACAGGGGAATCATGTGGCCAAGTTTGGTAAAGATCCAATATACAGAACTAAAGTTATCATGTGGAAACGACCCTGTTGTCAAAAATTCTATTTATAGTAATGGTGACCTTGACCTTCGACGTAATGACCCCAAAATAAATAGGGTTCTTTCCCTTCCACAGGGGAATCAAGTGGCCAAGTTTGCTAAAGATCCAATATATAGAACTAAAGTTATCGTGTGGAAATGAACCTGTTGTAAAAAAAATATATTTATAGTAACAGTGACATTGACCTTTGACCTAATGACCCCATAAAAAAATAGGGTTCTTCCCCTTCCACAGGGGAATCATGTGGCTAAGTTTGGTAAAGATCCAATATACAGAACTAAAGTTATTGTGCGGAAACCTGTGTGGACGCCCAAACCCACCCTCCCTCCCACCCACCATACCCAATCACATAATACGGCCCGTCTCGAGACGGCCGTTTAAAAAAATTTAGGTGTTCATTTATAGTTTCATGTGTAAACATCAAATTTTATATTATATTTATCAGAAATTAATATATTTTAACTTATTTTGTAATACCCCATTCATGGATCAAAAATATCATCATTCCATCAAGAGGGGAGGTTTAGTGATATAAAACTAACTGAACCTCACCATTGTACCTGTACCAAGGAAAGATAGCAGTCATCTTCATTAATCTTAGGGGTATTCATTTTGTCTATGTTTTTATGATTTTTCTATTAGATATTGGAACTGTTCAGACAGTGTGGTATTTATATTTATAAGGAAAATATTTATTATTTTAGGATCTATGACAGAAGTCCCACAGACAAAAGACTCCTGACATTCCTGGACAAAAGCCCCCAATAGTGAAAAGCATAGGTTAATGTTTTTTGTGCAATATATTTTTTTCTGTGCCTTTGTTTAACTGTTCAGATAGGCAAAATTTTCTTTGCATTTTCTAACAAAATTCAAGACTTTTTGCACCCCTGTATTTTACTTCATTGTAACTCTGCATTTTAATTCAATGTAACTCTGTATTTTAACTCGCACCATATTTATATATTGGTATCTTTGCATACACATTTTGGACTTATTGTACTTTTAGTTACGAGTTAACATTATTTTTAAATACCAATTTCAAATCAACTCGTTTTTATTTTTTAGAGCATGAAGGTGATAATGGTAATTATCAGTTGTTTATAAATAAAAACCATTCCTGATTAACTTTACCTGATTGATTTCAATATAAACAATTCAGCAGTGTTGCTTTTTTGTAATGGATACAACAATGAAAAAAATGTGGAAAAAATACATTTTTTTAAAGTATTTTATTTTTTGCATCAATTCCCACCACCCCTCCTTTTTAATTGGGGTGAGTTTTGATCTTTATGATATCTTTAATATCACCATCAATATAAAAAAAAACTAGAACTGTCCGCATAGCGGGACTAATACCCCCCGCTTCACTCTGACTGTGTCTAAGATTATTGAAAACTTAGTCTACATGGAAAATATATTATTTGTCAAATTATAATGTTTAACACATTCAACAAAAATAAAAATGTCGTAGCATAAAAACTGTAAGAGGAGTTGCACGGACAAACCATGTACCCTTTCAGCCAAATTCACAAATAAAATTAAATAACTAAGTTCAACAATCTATATTTTTTGGTAAAATTCATGAAAATCAAAATCCTTACGACATGCACATCTTTGATATGAGTACAAATGTTCTGCAATGTAAAAACTTCCTAACTTACAAACTGTAGGAGGAGTTGTGCAGACAAACCATGTACCCTTTTTGCCATATTCACACAAAAATGGCTAAGCTCAACAATCTATATTTTTAGTAAAAATGCACAAAAATCAAAATCCTTACCACATGCACATCTTTGATATATGTACAAACAATCTACAATATAAAAACTGTAGGAGTTGCACGGACAAACCGTGTACCCTTTTAGCCAAATTCACCAAAAAAAGACTAAGTTCAGCAATCTATATTTTTGGTAAAAATTCATGAAAATCAAAATCCTTACAACATGCACATCTTTGATGTATGCACAAACGATCTGCAATATAAAAACTTCCTAGCATAAAAACTTTAGGAGGAGTTGCGCGGACAAACCATGTACCCTTTTTGCCAAATTCACCAAAAAATGACTAAGTGTAACAATCTATATTTTTGGTAAAAATGCACAAAAATCAAAATCCTTACCACATGCACATCTTTGATATATGTACAAATGATCTGCAAAATAAAAACTTCCTAGCTGAAAAACTGTAGGAGGAGTTGCACGGACAAACCATGTACCCTCTATGTGGACAGACAGACGGACGGACGGACGGACGGACAGACGGACAGACAGACAGGGTGAAACCTATATACCCCCCAAACTTTGTTTGCGGGGGGTATAATGATAAGGTTATATGAATATTTCATTGTGTAGGCTTTTTGTCAGGGGGCTTTGTCCTGGTTTTATTTGTCTAGTTTCCTATTTGACTTAACCTTTACCTTGGACTTCTAACTGTCCTGATGTTGAGACAGAGCCAAGGTCATTAGATGCTTCACATTTATATGTCCCAGCATCCTTCTCTGTGACCTCTCTCAAGGTCAAGGATGCCACCATGTTGTCATAGCTTGTATCAAACTTCTTTGTAGATGGAATAACTTTGTTGTCTTTAGACCTATAATATAATGTGCAGTGAATGTTATTAAGTGAAATTATTATTGTTACCAGTTCAACAGTATTCTAGTTATATTGTGGCAGTCATTTTTATTAGTTGAGGAAGCCAGGGTACCTGGAGAAAGTACTGACCTAACACCTGACAACAACAAATGTTATCACATAATGGTATTCAAAGTGAAAATACAACCAATAACCAATGTTTCAGAAAGAGTTGCTGAACTGAAATGACCAAGAGGACTGTATGAATGTTCCTACTTGACCAACAGTTTAATAAACTGATCAGGCAATAGGTATTGAGGAAGGGAAAACATGTCAGTAAAGTCTAAGTAATATTTACAAACATTAATCCTAGAGTTTACTGTTCCAAACTGAATTTACTAGTGGCAATATATTTCAGATATGATAAGAAAAAAAAATCTCCAATAGTGTTTATTGACAGAAGTAATGTGTATTGGTAAACTGAAGACTAGGAATCAATTCACACACATTTCAGGGTATACACTAAGCTCATTATTGAAGACCCTACTGTGACTGTGAAATGTAGAACAGCAATAACAATCAAAGCGCGAAAGTGCTGATATACGGTTTTGCCTTGAAACTTTATATTAGCTGTGATTCCAAGAATGAATGATTTCCAAACAAGCAGACATTCCATACTAACATACATCACCAACTTTAATGCTGTAGAGAAGTGATAGTGTAGCTCTTTGTGCATCTCAGACATGCTTGGGCTTTTTATTTTGCAGTTTTAAGTATATATGAGGAACATAACATGTCCGACATACTTCGTGATGAATCATTTGACCAATAATTGGTAACCAGTCTGTGTATTCAGGGTGTCAACTTAACTATGTCAATGAGGTCAAGGTTATATGTTATATTATGACTGGCATGTACTATACTAAATCAACCATCATAGCAAATATCTCAAACTTCTCAATAAAATTTTCACTCAAATGTGGAATGGGTTAAGAGCCAGGTGACAGAGATCTTACTGACAAGATGAACCACTAAATGTCATTAACTTGGTATAAGCCATAACTCTGGTAAGTATGACATCACAGTATTTGACATCTTTTATTATGGCTATATCCAACATGTCCAAGTGCTTATGTGTTTACTATTGACCAATCAAATTAAAACTGCTCCTATATGTCACTGCATGCAGCTCCATTCTATTTTCTGTTTTTATGACCTCTTCTGACTTTATTATTTAATGCTTTCCAAATCAAGGTAGCTATAATTTAATTGGTCAATGTCATATGTGACTAGAACTTGAAAAGATGCTTAAATGTGTAATTGGTTTTTTTTTTTACAAGGAAACTTATGTCTTACTTATATAGATTTTGACTCCTGATGTTGAAATGAAGCCCAATGCAATACTAGTACTGTGGCCACGCCACAAAAGAATACTTCTGTGGCCCAATTTGACAACATAATGCAGCAAAGACAGTCTGATTATCCCTCTTTCATGCAATACCATAATTATGCACAGGTTGTTTGGATTTACTTCCTTTGGCTAAAGTTTAATTGACATCTTACAAACCACAGAGGAGTAGATTTTCTTACAATGTCATCTACATAGGTCAACATGAAAGTATCCTCAAGTCCAATTATCTCCCCCTTGATTATGCAGGTCCGTAATTATTTTTCTTCATGCACATTTTCATATGGTGTACTAACTTTGGTTAAAGTTTCATTGAATCAAACAAACCATATAGTGGACCGACCATTTAACTTGCAAAGGGGGGGAGAGGAGAGGGGGGGTTATGGGTTTTTTTTTTGGACAAGATGAGAGTTAGAATTTTTTTTTTTGTCGCGCAAAGTGTGAAATTTTTACCAGAATTTAACATTAGGTTATATGACAAAAACTCTGCATCAGATTATTTTTTTTCCCTCCACCAAAATCAGAATATTTTTTCAGCAACATTGGGAATCAGAATATTTTTTTTATGAAAAAACCATAACCTCCCCTTTCAAATTAAATGGTCGTTCCCTAAGAGGTGATTTGCTTTTGAGGTCACCAACACAGATCAAAACAAAAATATCAACAAGTCCAATTATCTTCCCTTAATTATGCTAGATCTTACTAATACTTATATTTCACCATGCACTTTTCATATGGTGTTCTAACTTTGATTAATGTTTGTCAACAAACCCACGCGAAAATAATAGATTAAATTACTATGCCAATAACGGTTCGCATCTTTGTAAAGGCTTAAAGAGCGTCCTACGTCAATGCCACGTTTTTCATTATTTCTGTTATGCTGATTCTGTTCTCAAAATTAAACTAATTAGAACAGATTCCATAAATTTTCGCACGATCACTGTGAACTATTTTGTTTACTGTCGTACTTCGGTCGTATATGGCGGGAAATAATTAATGAGCTTATAAGGGGAATCCCATTACAAGGAAGTGACATAAATACTTTATTTACACAATAATTGATACTCAAAGCGTTACAAAAATCAAGCATTATTATACAATGTCAAAAAAAAATGAAAACGGAACATACACAACTAGATTTATCGTAAAATTGAATGTAGGACAAGTCGTTAATTTATGCAAGGATTTATATAAATCCTTGATTTACGTTACTTGTCGGAATGTTTTTATGAATGAAAACTAGCATATAAATACAAGCAAGAGAAACAATATAAATATCGACATTTTAATCCTCCTGACAATTTGTCATA
Organism: Gigantidas platifrons; assembly: GCA_002080005.1. NCBI lineage: Eukaryota > Metazoa > Mollusca > Bivalvia > Mytilida > Modiolidae > Gigantidas > Gigantidas platifrons. The sequence continues at coordinate 394,228 of MJUT01015800.1, read as the reverse complement.
GTTAAACATTTACCATTTGAGACACGATAAGTTATCTTAAAATCTGCAAAAGTAGTACATTCAAAGTGTAGTGTTATCTAACAAGCACCAGATCTATATTTTGATGAGCCATCTCTGTCTCGACAGGTGATAAGATCATGACGGTTGTCATGTAGACAAACAAAAATGGCCGAAAGGCCACAAGTAAATACGGTTTTGCAAAACCGTATAAAAATCAGTTCCTTTACTTTACTTACTGGCTTATTAATAATTTACCTTTTCGTTATTTCCTTAAAATATTAATAAACAAGAAATGTGTGCATCACAAAATACACCCGTCTATACAAATAGGGCTTTCCCCTTCCACAGGGGAATCATGTGGCCAAGTTTTGTCAAGATCCAATATACAGAACTAAAGTTATTGTACGGAAACGACCCTGTTGTCACAAATTCTATTTATAGTAATGGTGACCTTAACCTTTGACCTAATGACCCCAACATAAATAGGGTTCTTCCCCTTTCACAGGGGAATCATGTGGCCAAGTTTGGTAAAGATCAAATGTACAGAACTAAAGTTATTGTGCAGAAACCTGTGTGGATGCCCGCCTGCCCGCCATACCCAATCACATAATACGGCCTGTCTCAAGACGGGCATATAAAAACCACATGCTGTAACACAAATATATATTTTGTATATCAGGATTATAAGTTTACCATTCAACAGAAGGTTTGGGTTCTCCACTGATTTTACATTCCAATGTTGTGGACTCTCCAAGGATAACAGATACATCTGGTATGCCTTCTAATACTGATGGAGCTTCTCCAACTGAAATAAAGAATAATGTTTGTACATACATCTTACATATTACTTGTAGTCGACATAGTTAGAATTAAACACAGGTTTAACATTTCTGTCATTCTCTTTTTTTTTAAAGACAGATCATTGAAGTACATACAATTATGGGTTTTAATTCACTGTGCTGAGTGTGTAAAGCAAAATTATGTCCTCCAGGACAATATTTCATGATTATATTGTCATGGAATTTTGTCTTATCTATGATATTGTGTCCTTTATCTGGACAGTATAATATCATCTTAGATGACCTGGACATTTTTTGTTAATATATTTCAAATTGAATCAAATATAGTGTAATACATATCATTTCTATGACAAAGAAATCTCTTATATTTTGAAATAAAGTATAGTATAAATATGTGAAGCATAAATATATCATATATCAAGTTGATGTCGGACATTATTTCACAGTTAAATAATGTCCAGTAAGAATGGACAATATCTCATGATGGAGGACACAATTTCATTATGAAATAATGTCCATGGACAATATTTCATATGATATTTTGTCTGGAGGACATTATTTCATGGAGGACACTATTTTATTTTACAAGTGCACACTCCTCATTTTTAACTACATTTTGTTTGAATAAAGTTTTGAAATATTGTATTGTAAAATATATTTTAAAAACAATATTATTGCATTTCTAAAAAAATAAGTAATAGAAATGGAAAAATACAGTTTCATAATAACAAGTCTTTTGTCTAGATTTGCTTTGCAATTTCTGTTACAGGTACATGTGTATATAAATCTTTAATGACAAAACTACTTACTGATTGGTTCCTTGGTTATAATTGGCCCAGTAGAAGAAGATGGTTTACTCAATCCTGCCTTATTTTCTGCCAGGACACGGAATTCATACTCAAATCCTTCAGTTAGATCCTTAACTGTAAAGGAGCAATCTGGTACCTGGATGTTGTCTGTGACTGGTACCCATTTAGGTGACCTTGGTGGTTTTGACTCAATGACATAATTGAAAATTGGGTTTCCACCATCTTTTTCTGGTGCAAGCCATTTAAGTGAGATGGAATCTTTTTTCACTTCTGTTATCTCTGGTTGTCTTGGTGCATCTGGTTTTTCTATTTAAAACATCAAAGGGGACTTAATAAACGTGATCTCAGAAATTTGCTTTTATCATTTAAAAGTTACCAATTACTCAATTTTAAATTTCTTTTTATCAGATATTTATTGCCTACTGACTTGTGTTTAATAGAGCATGGGTGCAAAATTATCCTGTCTGTGACTCTCCCATCTCAATAAAAAGAATAAACCTATCACCTCAATTTTAATCTACTCACCATATTGGTCTTTAGCCAAAATAGGTGTTGTTGGTTGACATGGTTTACCAATACCAGCAGCATTCTCTGCAGAAACTCTGAACTCATACTTTGATCCTTCTACTAAATCTATGGCAGTATACATTGTGTCAGTGACTGACTTCCTGTTTATCTTAGTCCAACGAGTACTGTCGACTGGCTTACGTTCTACCATGTAGCCGATAACTGGGGATCCTCCATTATTTTCTGGTTGTTCCCAGATCAAAGTCACAGAAGACTTGGTAATTTCTGATGGTTGTAAATTTTGTGGGGCATCTGGTACATCTAATATAAAAAAAATATATGGAGATCAGTTTTTTTGGTCAAAAGTAACTGAAACATTCACAACTTAATTAATAACAGTAAATAGTTTTAATAAATTTTCCTCTTGATATTAAAATAACTGAAATTAAATATAGTCTGAACATATTTTGTCAACTGCAAAGTTCTGGGTCATAATCAAGAAATTTGTAAAACATCTCTTACCAAATGGACTCTTTGCAACTGTTCCTTTGTCCATTTCAGCTGGTTCACTTGCACCGATTTCATTCTTAGCAGTCACTCTAAAATAATACTCATTTCCTTCCAACAACTTCAAAACATTGAAGGAAAAGGTAGAGCCATCCACTTTGTCCACAGGTGTCCATGTGTTTCTCTTGGCATCACGCTTTTCAATGATGTAATCTGTGATGTCACACCCTCCGGTGTTTGTGGGTTGTTCCCATGACAACAACACAGAATCTTTCTGTACTTCTGCTACAGACAAGTTGTTTGGCTTTGATGGTTTGTCTAAACAAAAATTGAAATATGTATAAATTTACACTACCTCTTTTGAATTTTGTAAAGCTTACTTCATTATTATGAAAATTGAAAGTCACTACCTTTTGATTCCATATGCATAAAATATAAATACATATATTTATAATTGTAGTCTTAGATTACTTTTGCATGAACAAAAATCATTTTGTACATCTAACAATCTCATGTAATGTCTGTTGTGGGTAAAACTTAATGCCCCTGATGCCTAGTGGTGGGGGCATTGTAATAGGTAAAACTTAATGCCTCTGATGCCTAGTGGTGGGGACATTGTTATAGGTAAAACTTAATGCCTCTGATGCCCAGTGGTGAGGGGTATAGTTATGGGGAAAACTTAATGCCCCTGATGCCTAGTGCTGAGGGGTATAGTTATGGGGAAAACTTAATGTCCCTGATGCCTAGTGG
>MJUT01015800.1:342721-367742 GCA_002080005.1 Gigantidas platifrons | reverse complement strand
ATATCAAAATGAAACTGAACACATGGTCAAGGATATCAGAATGAAACTGAACACATCCAGAATATCAAAATGAAACTGAACACATGGTCAGGGATATCAGAATGAAACTGAACATATGGTCAATGATATCAGAATGAAACTGACCACATCATCCAGGATATCAAAAAATGAAACTAAACACATGGTCAAGGGTATCAGAATGATACTGAACACCTGGTCAAGGATATCAGAATGAAACTGAACACATCATCCAGGATATCAAAATGAAACTGAACACATCATCCAGAATATCAGAATGAAACTGAACACATCCAGGATATCAAAATGAAACTGAACACATCGTCCAGGATATCAAAATTAAACTGAACACATAGACCAGGATATCAAAATGAAACTGAACACATAGTCCAGGATATCAAAATGAAACTGAACACATCATCCAGGATATCAAAATGAAACTGAACACATCGTCCAGGATATTAAAATGAAACTGAACACATCATCCAGGATATTAAAATGAAACTGAACACATCATCCAGGATGTTAAAATGAAACTGAACACATCGTCCAGGATATCAAAATGAAACTGAATACATCATCAAACATTATTCTTAATGGAACCTTGTCTTATTCAATAATCCTATAAATCTATCCATTAAACAAAATTCTATAATATGGTTTGGTTTGATTAATGGGTGTTTATTGTTGCTTACAGTAATATCATGACCATCTGACTTTATAGGTGAAGAAAGCCAGGACAGATATTATGAAGTAGTCACCAATGTAACTCCCTGCCTTTGATAGTTGTCTGGTCGTTACTGTGGTGGGAAAACATGTCAGTAATGTTAGGTTAAAAGTCAACGACCTTATCTATTCTGTCACCCAGTTCCCAAACAATGTGCGTCGAGTCCAATACGGGTTTTCAATACAATACGGACGAGTACAATATCTTTCCATATTCTACATAAGACTGTGTAATGACCTATTTATTATACAGCTGAAATGATCAATACTATAACAACAATTTTATGTTTAACTTTTAATACAGTCTAAATAGAACAACTGCACAACAGTATTTCGTTAGGAAAATGTTCTGTATCAATACAGATCTCGTAAACTCTAAAAATGAATTAAAAACAGCAACATAACTGATCAACAATTATTCTAAACAACTTTCTTTTTTTTTCCTCAAACTGTTAAATATCGAACAAGTTAATTTGATTGTAGATTAATGTTAACATTGAATGTTCCACCATTTATACAAGCTCCAGACGACAAAAATCAACGAGTTACTTCCCTTACATAATATACAATACGAAAAAAATATGGACTTATCGGGACGTCCAATACGAAAAAAATATGGCTTCCTGTTGTACAATACAGGAAAAATAATGTACGGTCACATGTCTTAAATGGGTGTTTTTGATTGGATTAAAATTATAGCTGTATAATAAGCTATAATAAACACTGCCACAATATTGATGTATCACATCAAAGTTCTAAAGCCATTTATGTTGTAACAAAAATGAAGTTCAAAATGACAATTGAAATGCCAAATATTCTCAACTTTACAACCTGGCTGTAAATAAAATTACTCTTACATACCGTCTATTATAATGGTGGCATCGGTGGATACAGGGCCACATATACAGGAGTATTTGCCCCCATCCTCTACAGTGGCATTGTCTATGATTAGCTGGTGTACATATTCATCTGTTTTAATCTTAAAGTGGCCACTGGGGACGAGATCTTCTCCATCTTTGAGCCATCTTACAGGGATGTTTGGTTTATTTAGTTCACATTCCAGAAGTACTGAGTCTTTCTCTTTAGATTTCTTATCATCAAGTTTTCTCCTAAAGTTTGGTGTCATTTCTTAAAAAAAAACCCAATAAAATAATCATGTAAATAAAACATGTTTTGTTCTCCCATTAAGTATAGCATAAACAAAGTCATCCATTAACTGTAGGTAAACCCCAAATAATCAATCAATGTAGGTTGTGAAAATATTGTCAATGTTTATGTTGTGAGAATGTTGTCAGTGTTAGGGTTGTAAGAATATTGTCATTAAAGTACTTTGTTGTTTGATAACTATTGTGTGGCTTAACTAACCACAACTGTCATGTTACCAGACCATATACTGTATTTCTAGAACATTATTATGTTTAAGGCATCACACCATTGGTCCATATGAACTTGATCAGGCCTTTCTATAAGGGGTGGTACCAGCTACTTTTACCCACGTAAAATGGTAATTGGTACAGTGGAACCTGTCTAATCCAACACACCAAGGGACCAGGGAAATGTGTCGGATTGTACAGGATGTCGAAATACTCAGGTTTTATTTTAATTAACAGAACTACTTTGGGACCATAAATTTTTGTCGGATGTCACAGGATGTCGGAAAACTCAGGTGTCGGATTAGACAGGTTCCACTGTACTTCCTAATTTCAAAGAGTGTTGCATAAGATATTCATGAAAATTTTTCAAATTTTAAGAAAAAGTACCATCCGTAAATAGCGAAGTACTGGTATACTTGAAAAATATTGAAAGCCCTGCTTGAATACTATCAAACCATACAACCATTAAGACAATTACAGAATTTCAAATCCCCTATTACTTTATTAAATTTTACAATCTGTTCCTTATCTTTTGTTGAAAGTGGTGTAAAACATCCATTATCAATAATCTTAAGAGTTAAATAAAAAATACCTCTGATCTTGAGAGCTGCAGATGATTCTATGTTGTCTGTGACTTCAATGGTGTATTCGCCTTCATCCTCTGGTATAGCATCCATTATCTGTAGGACATGACGATAACGATCACACAAAATCTTAATACGATCACTTGGTGTCAGTGGTTTACGATTTTTCAACCATCTGACCTTGACATCTGGACGACTCAGTATACATGACAATTCAATCATTTCCCCTTCTTTTCCTTCAACGTCACTCAGTTTATGGGTGAATTCTGCAGGAGTTTCTGATAGAATAAAATATAGAAATTTCTTAATAGTTTTGTTTTGTTTATATTTTCCTTTAAATCATAGACAATACTAGTAACAAAAAAAAACAAAACATGTCCTGCAATATCTGATATTATTATAATATATAGTAATAAATATTTTCCTATTAATTTCAATGGAAAGTAATCGTGCAATATACAAAGAAGTCTACAGACTTAAATTTACAGTCGCACAGATCCAGGTAATATATCCTTGTATTTGCACGCTAAGTATAGTCATTTCGGAAAAGTACTGATGCGTTCTCAAATTGGTCTTAAATTTATTGCATCATTTGTCGTTTGGTAAATAAAAATAGCAGAAGATGATATCGTAAGGCTGTTGCAAAATGCATAATTTGATTTTGGAATATGCAAGTCATATTTTGCTGGCAAAGATGGCTGAAGAGAAGAAAAATAGTCAACTACGATCTCCCTCCTAAAAAAATATATGGATAAAATGTATATTGCACTAGTTCAGATATGAATATTTGAAGTAGTTCAATATTCCACTTAAATATAATAAAATACACAACATTTATATAAATGATACTTTAGGCATAAAATATTTATTACTATAATAAAAGGGTTATTGCATGAATATTGGTGAATATTGTCACTCGCAATATATCATATTCCATTCACAAGCTTGTGCAATATGATATAATGCTTGGGACAATATTCACCAATATTCATGTAATAACCCTATATTGTTATACTGTAAGTACCAGTACAAGTAATGTAATAACCCTATATTATTATACTGTAAGTACCAGTACAAGTAATGTAATAACCCTATATTGTTATACTGTAAGTACCAAGTAATAGAGGCAAAGCAGGTTTTCTTTGTAAAAATGGGGATTAATATGTTTAATTTCCTGATGAATAATTTTTCACTTATAATTCAAGAAATAATAATATAATTTACTGTGATGTTACTTGTTTGTACTTTTACATTTTTTCATAACACTTGAATTAAGATTTCACCTGCAATTAAATATAACTGTGAAATTGTGGTTATAAGAAAGAACAAACAATATAAATGATGAAATCCTCAAATATATAACTAATAAAATGAATGGTTTCTATGTTACCTTCAATAAGAACAAGACCAGTGGATTCTTCATTCCCGATCATGACCGTGTACTCTGCTTCATCGTCTAACGTAGCATCAGGAATGGTAAGGATATGACGACAGCCATCAACTGTGATCTCATAGCCATCAGTTACTGTGATTTGTTCTCCATCCTTCAGCCACATGGCAATCACTCCAGGTTTGTTTACTTCACAGATTAAGGTCAATGTGTCACCTTCCATACAGTTGTATTTATCATTCAGTGGTTTGATGATTTTCAGAGGTTTTTCTGCAAGAAGATTCACTGTTTGTTATGAGAAATAATGAATTGAAATATTAAAATCAAGAAAAAATCTCATTTTAATTATGATTCCATAAAATTGTCATTAATCAAGAAAAAATCTCATTTTAATTATGATTCCATAAAATTGTCATTAACAAAAATTAATCATCAACAGTAATCAGAGACAATGATGTAAATATTAAATAATGTTTACTGTGAGTTAATCATTAAAGATGACAAGTACATACACGTCATCTCAAGATGTATTTATTTTGTTCAGCAACTATAGCAGGAACAACATACAGTTGTGATGTCATATCCTTACCTTCAACAAACAGTGGTGCCTTGCTGACCTTGTCTTTGACCTTCACTGTATATTCTGCCCGGTCATCTATGTCAGCCTTTGGAATTATCAGCTTATGAACTTTGCCCTTGGATTCTATTTTCATGTGATCAGATGGCACAATCTCTTTACCATCCTTGTACCATTTGGCAGGAGCAAGTTCCTCCGTAGTTTCACAGGTAAATGTTACACTCTGTCCCTCAGGTACAGTGGCTTCTTCCAGAGGAATAATGAATTGTACTGGTGCTTCTGTCAGATAAAAAATAATGATAGTATTCAATATTAAGATTTGACAAATTAAGGAAAATTCTTACAAGGACCTGTTCTTCTTAGAAAACCATGAGTTAGATAAAAAAACATACTGTATTAAAATCCAATGTGTACAACAGAACTGATTAGTTATTGAAATAAAAAGCATTCAAAATGTATGTTCTTCATCTTCATGCAACAACATTAGTTAAGTCAATATGTGTTCAACAACTTTATCTAAATAATCATAAGGAACAGTCAGAATAATTTTTTTTTAAAAACCCAACAAAGTTAGTAATTTATTACTACCAACCTTCCATTGTCAAATGACAGCCATGCATGTTTCTTTTTCGCCCAATCACAACGCAGTAGTTGCCATAATCATTCATGCAGAGATCATGTATTATCAAGCCATGCAGACAATCTGCTTCTAAGAATTCGTATTTGTCACATGGATATAGTTCATGTTCATCTTTGAACCAATCAACAATTATCTCATTCTTTGATACAGAACACATAAACGTTGCTAAATGTTCGTGTCGGTTTCTCAATCGACTAACGGTGAGTTTCATGTTTAGAGGTAGGTCTGCAAGGCAAAAATCACATGCACAAACAAATACACATTATATATAGAAAGGTCAAGAATTTTAAATTTATTCATTCAATGTTGACAATTTCCCAACATATAAATACTTTTCAACTTTAAAGTCATAGCCAAAGATGGAACACGTCAAAAAATTATATACTGTTTGAGTCTTGAATCAACTTATTGCATAAATATTACGTAGTTTTCTGGATTTTTTAATTAGTTTTAAATTTTCATAATATCAAAAATATATATAATTAAAAAAAATAATTTCCAAATAGAATAGAGCTTATTATATCTGGTATCTTTATATTATATCTATCAGTGTTTCTTTTTGTTACTTCTATTTCAATTTATTTGATTCAAAGCAGAAATGAATTTAAAATATCTATAATAAATAAAATAATGAATAAATATGTAATAATTTAAAAATAATCTTTGAAATTTTTTAAATAATTATATAAATAACATGCAAAATATCAATAATCTTGGATATAAATATAAAATATACATCTCATTTACATAAATTTGCATATATTGTATCACAGAAATGTTTTTGCTTCAGTATATAGATCCCTGAGATTCAGAAAAAGTATCCAAGTCATCAATGTCACTTCCTAATCTACTGTACATTCCTTCAACCAACAGAAAAGCAGACGTGCACTTATCATCAACTATTAGTGAATACTCTGCTTCATCGTCAAAATTTAAATCGACAACCATTAAACTGCACATGCAACCATCTATTGTCATTCTATATTTTTCTGATTCTTCAAGCGTGTCATTTCCCTTCATCCAATATGCTTGCGTAGTGTGACGTGAGAGTTGACACGACATTGTTGCGTTCTGTTGCTCAAAACCCTCAGTTTGTTTTAAAGGTGTGACTATTTCAATAGGTGTGTCTGGAAAAGGAAACAGGGATAGACACACGTCAAACACAAACTACTAAGAAACAAAACATGCTAAAACAAGTCTGCAAATCAAAAACACAAAGTCAAAGGCAAATTTTTTTTTTTTATTATTGTCCAAGTAGAGCATAATTTTAATTATTTTAAAGAAATCTTCAAACATATCAAGAAATTTTAAAGAACCGAAAACAATTTGTTACAATCACAGGAACAATATTAAATTTTTTTTTTTTTCAAAAAAATTATATCGTAACATTTCAGTGATGGGCAAGAATTCCACCAATATCAACAAAACAAACAATCACCTCTCTCTGAGCACAAATAGGACCACGACAGGTGATGTTGAACAAGTGCTGGCTTTGGACAGGCACAAAAATGTGGTGGTGCTAAACCAGTTAATGGGATCCCATAGTATGACTATTGTGTTTCTTGATTTGCAGTGTGTATAATCTTTCAACACTATTCTTGAATTATTTGCAGACAAAAAGGTGAAGAGATGCATGTTAGATGAAGCATGCAATAATGCAATATATAGTTTTAATCAAAAGAAGTCAATGTTTAACATTAATGTGAATCTTTGTATACAAACATACCTCTCATCCAGATATGGCATATAAAAGCACTTTTATGTGATTAACTTACCTCCATGTCAAAATCATCTTCATTTGTTGGATGGGAGGTGTGTTTTTATTGCCTTAAGAGGTTTACTTGAATTTCTCACATAATTAATTAATATACTAGGTAATATAAATAATACAGACATGTAATTATATCTTAAGATAAAGTAATTAAATTCAATTTTAAGTATTTTTATCTCTTTCCTACTTAACCCATTTTCTCACTGGAGTTTTGTTTTTGTTTTGTTTTAAAAAAGAGAGTTGAATAAAGATTGTTAATATTAATTGTTGTCCTGTCAATAAATCAAGAAACAAATCCACAATAAAAAGTGCTATAGCTGAATAAATATTCAAATAAGGCTTTGTAATTATTTTTCGGGAAAACTCGTTAGTTTTTATTTTTGACAGGATTAAGTGCAAAGGGGAATTACATTTTTAATTGTAAAAAATCTATAGCTATCTTTAAATAAAATATGGAAATATAGGTGCATGTTAATAAACCATTTGTTCCCATATATATATATATATATATAATGCTAAAGCTGGCATTACCAGTTCTGTATGGTGGATAATTTTTGTGGAGTGCTAATTTTGGTATATTTTAGTAGTGCTTGAAAATTCCAAAATCACAAGAATATTTGCATACATTTTTCCGTCTAATTTATAATTTTGCACTCACCAAAAATTACCCATAATACAGCATTTAAAGTATATAAATATATTGCATGAACAATTCTGTATATTATATTTTGATAAATAATGCAGAGAGCAGATTTCAATAAACTGTCATATATATATAAGTAATAAAGTAAGATTTGACATGTTTTAATTATTGCTATTCAGTTAAAATCCCCATGGATACCTGAATTGTACAAATATAAGATCTTTACATACAGTTCCAATTGTAAACATATGAAAACGTCCACAGAAATGGTCATCTAATATATTTACAGTACAAAAAATCAATTAACAAGAGAAATCTGACAGTCTGTCAAAATCAGCTGATTATGCTCTTAGTGTACATATTATTTACAAATATGTGTATAATATTACTGCATATACCACAACAAATGATTCCAAGATAATTTACCATCAAGATTCAATTTTGCAGAGCTTCTGCTATCACCCACGACAACTGTGTACTCTCCAATGTCAGAGTGATCAGAATTTTTAATGACTAGAGTGTGCGTCTTTTTCTCATCTATGAGAGCATGCTTGTCGCTAGGCAACAAAGGTGCATCGTTATGGAACCAATCAACTGTAACATCCTCTCGGTCAACCACACAGGTGAATATACATTCCTGGTTTTCCTCAACAAATTGTTCGGTTAGTTTTGCCAGGAATTCAACCGGGGTGTCTAGGAATAAAACAAAAACATGCAATGAAGGTTAACATGCAAATATGTGATCACAACTTCAAATTTATACTTTACAAACCAGTCTGTGCCAAAAAAATTTGACAAACTAGCCCAAAAGGCACATTAAATGATTTTTTTTCTATTTGCTAAAGCAATTTTTTGTGCTATTTTTAATTAGCCTCAACCAGACTGGGACATAATGGTTTTCAGTGCAGACTGCAATAATTGTATGTTATATACCATTTACCATATTTTTCAGAACATAGGTCAAGACTTGTTTAACAAAAATATCAATGTAATTTTATGTTTACAAGTCAATGGTGAATTTACTATTTTGACCAACAGACCAGATAGCCTTTATAGTCTATAAAATATGGTAAAAAGATGTGAAGCATTTTTCATTCTTGTAAGTATGACATAATACAATTAGGAGCTTTAAGCCTTGTTTTTTTTCAAACAGATACATGTATAAACAGCACATTTAACCTGAGAAATTTCACATCTATGGAAAAACCTGTTACATGTTTATTTGAAGCATAAAAAAGTGCAAACAAAAATTAATATTTGTGAGGTATAAACAAATGCAATATTATTTGTAATATAAATATATACTGGAGGTCACAGTTAAAACAGTCAATTGTTAATATCATGCTGTTTTTACAGACTCACCATCAATACTTAATTTTGCAGTAGTTTTCTGGTCTTCAACTTTAGCTGTAATTTCTACAGCGTCAGACAATACAGCATCCTTGACTCGTAATTTGTGTACCGTAGCGTCTGTGATTATTTCATATTTGTGATCATCTGTGATTTCCTTGGCATCGGCAAACCATTTGACAGTGGCTCCCTCTTTATTGACCTCACAAGTTAATTCAGCAGTATCCCCTTCCAAAAAGGTTGCATCAGACAGGGGCTTGGTAAATTTAGGAGCAACTTCTGAAAAATTAATTCACATTATGAATAGAAAGTTTAAAGCAGTGATGGTCAACAATTTCACCAATATCATCAAAACAAACCATAATCTCTAACCTAAAACCATTGAACACTAAAAAGGACCACAACATATGGCATTGGAAATCCAGGGGATCCTGGGGGACAGCCATTAAAAAGTTAAAGTTGTTAATGAGATCCCCCCCTCCCCTCCTCTTGATAATTGGATCTGAAACTGATATACAGATATAAACAAATAAAACATCCATTATAATAATGACTGACATCCTGGCATCATTAAAACAACAGGAATAGATTCTAATGCCTCTTGATAAAGGCTGTCGATTGTACTCACCATCAACAAAAAGTCCAGCTGTTGATTTCTTGTCTCCGACGGTAACATATATTTGACCTTCATCGTCCACGTTAACACTGTCAATGATAAGCTTGTGTTTCTTGCCATCTTTAACTATTTTGATCTTATCACTTTCCTGTAGTTCTTCATTGTTGAGGAACCACTTGACATCCTCTGAAGGTAATGTCAACTCACAAACAAATTCAACAGGGGAATTTTCAAGTCCAGTCTTATCATGTAGAGGAACTAAAAAGTCTGCTGCAGTTTCTGTAAAACAAAGATAAAAATCAAATGATTTAATGTCATGATACAAATTTTATATAAAGTAGTGCTTAATAAAAACCTGCTAATATTACCATTCAACAGCAAATCAATTTTTCAAAGCAGAAACTACATGTTAGTAAGAAAGGATATGGATGTAAATGAACATGAGATAATCCAACTTTACACTTAGACACAAAGTAAAATAAAGGAACAGTACTTTTATTGCTGTTCTACATTTCACAGTCTCAATGGGGTTTTAAATAATATAACTAAAACCCTACAACGAGTGTAAAATGACCGCTCCGCCAATCTTCTTTTGATATTTCAAGTGTAAATTCTCATTAAACCATGTTACGATTTGTATATGGTCAATAACTTACCTTCTACTACAAGCTTGGCAGAAGTTGTTGTGTCACCAAATACAGCCGACACATCACATGAATCATCTACATTTAAGTCTTTGATTGTAAGTGAATGAGTCACATCCTTTGATTTAATGTCATATTTGGGTGAATCTGGTACTTCTTTACTGTCAATCAACCAGTTGACCTCTACATCCTTATTGACCTTACAGGTGAAGGTCACATCTTCATTTGGTTCAATCTTTGTATCTTCCAGTTTCATGGTGAATTGTGCTGGTACTTCTGCACAAAAGACAAATTTTAAATTTTCGTCAAACGATTGAAAATTATATTTTTTAAATATTTTTTTCAATTTCATATTTCTTATATTTTGTCAGTAATATTAGGTTTTAAGGTTTCCAGACACCTAACAATGGCCACAGATTCCACTAGGCAGTGTGTTATAATCAGTGCGGATTTTCCTCCCCTAATAAGTCTGTTAGTCACGTTATAGCTGACAAATGGCTGAAAGTGACTACAAACATTAATAAATCAACCCAACCAAGGCTGAAAGTGACTACAAACATTAATAAATCAACCCAACCAAGACTGAAAGTGACTACAAACATTAATAAATCAACCCAACCAAGACTGAAAGTGACTACAAACATTAATAAATCAACCCAACCAATATTATTTAAATTTGTCAATTACCAACAAACATGATGAATATTAAATTATCAATATCTTAAGTTCAAACAAATATTTACCTTCAATTGTCAAATTAGCCTTGGTCTGTAATTTTGCATAGGAACAAACAATCTCTCCTTTATCCTGAGGTAGACACTTAGTAATCACCAACATGTGCTTGGTTTTGTCAGATTTGATAATGAACTTTGGACTTTGTTCTATCACCTGACCATTTACAGTCCAGGTGACAGAAACGTTTGAAATGTTGAGTTCACATTCAAAGACAGCCTCCTCTGTTTCTTTGACTGTAATGTCCTTTAGTGGAACAACAAATTCCCACTGAAACAAAAACAATTGTATCAAACAATTTAAATGTTAACCAGTAATGGCCATGTATAGTAGATACTGAAGCTATACACACATCCTTTTGTCATTCTTAATCAATGATAGTAACAGAAGTGAGTAATCTCACACAGATTAGTCAAAAGTTTGACCAGCAACATTTCTCTTTACATTGTGATTTCATTTTGCACAAAACATCATCAACATTTCTCATCAAATTTTGTGATTCTATTTATCTTAATAATAACACCTTTACATTTTTTTTATTCCTTACATCAATTTTATATATCATAGGATCAAAATCTACTAGACAAATATTACCTTAGGTTTTAGGAATATGAAGTTGGAATTCCTCTATTTCTTTAGGTTTAACTTTAATACCTTATAGTCTAGTCAATCTATGCCAAATATGGCGCATATCTAAACAAATTGCAACAGAAATGATTTCAACGGTTTTTTAATGTCAAAGCATGGCACAATCATATATAAAAAGTCTAGAAAAATCGTACGGTCGGAAAATCGGAAAATGACCACTTTGAGGGTAAAAACCTTGATATTGACAAAAAATCGATGAAAATTGTGAAAAATTTTCAGAAATCTTAGTTAGGCAGTATTTGACCCGTGTAAAATAAAAAAAAACTAATGCAGTAACTAAATACACAACATTGAACATTTCTGATAGTAAATTTACCACCCAAAAGGTGGAATATTTGGGTAAAAACATGCTTTTTAATGAAAAAATCACTGAAAATTGCAAAAAAAATAAATATAAATTTTTCATAAAAATTCACATATCTGACATCTTTTTAACTGTTCTTTTTAGGAAAAGGTCAAGTATACAACTGTTTATTAACAACCTGAAATATTGAAGACGTTTTCTTTTGTTCAAAATCTTGTCATTTTCCAATAAAATTTTTGAAAATACAAAAAACAAATCTAGATACAAAGGATACGAATATTTATCTGCATTTCGGTAAACATTTTGTTCAAATGTATAACGCTTAAAGTGTTTAGTAGTTGCTTACTTGATTTTCTACTTATCATTTAATCATCTGAAAATATTTGTAAGCAATTTTCTAAAAAGACGAATATTTGAAAATAGACGAAAATTGTTTTTTTTTTTCTTTTTAAAAGTTAAATGGCGAGTTTTCAAACAAAATTTAGAAAAAAAACCAAAGTAATCTCAACACATAGTAATTAATTTCTGCATTGATGCCTTTACATATCGTCAAGTTCATCAGCTTGTGGAATGTTACTTGTATTTGAACAATTTATTGCTCTGCATTCCCCACATGCCGGAGAGCAGTCGATGCCGTGTTTACGACAGGAACATCGCTTTGAGTCACAGTTCTGTTTACAACTGCATTTGATGCTCATTAGAAGCGTTTCAGGAGCCAGTGGAAGTATTGCTCATATTGGCAGTAATTTATTGTCCTCAACATGCCAACCCCAATCCTTTGGATCTAGATTATCACCTTTTCCGATCCATACTTGGGTTTGGTGATACACTCGCATGCAATGTAGCTTGGCAGCATCAGCTGTTGGTGGCAGTGTATGTACCTGCACAAACATATTCCCTACACAAACCTTCGATGCGAAAATTCTGTAACGCAGAGTATCTAGTGTTTCGAAGTCTTGTAACCCTCCATATAATGCAACAAAGATTTGTTCTCCTGCTTTATGAATACTCTTGATACTTGATTGTTGGCAAAAGACGGCTGCGTGGTCTTGTAATTGCATGTTCGCGTTAATTTTCTTGAGAACTGTGCCTTTGCCTAGACCAAAAATTCTAGAGGTTGTGTCACATCCGCTAAAAGCGTGAACGAATGGTAAAATATTGCAAACGGATAGTCCAAGTTTTCTCCTGGTCTGGTTATGTCCCAAATCTTTATTTTGGTTGTGTTTTGCTTGGGTTCTGATTTGAAGTAAATCTTGTTGCTAGTATCTTTTGAATGATAACAGAGCAATACGAGTAGATCAGTATCTTCTCCTATGACGGTAGTTGTATGCTGTTCTGATTTTTCGATTGCAGGAAGCACTATCTTTAGATCAGCATCTTCTTCTGCATGGATAACTTGAACGCCACCGTCCTGAAGTTTCGACCCAAGGGTATTGATGAAAAGCTGCTTATTTTCTGGATTAGAAAGGATTTCATCTTTTTTTGTTCTAATCGGGGTGTCATTGTTGAAATTGACTTTTGGAAACATGATTCCTTTTGTACGTCTGATATGTGCTATATCCTTAGTAGTTGGGACTGATGGATATCCGTCAAACACAACAGTCACATCTTTATAGTGATTGTTCACATAATTGACGTAAGACATACATACGGTATCAACTGTGGCTCCTTTTGTCCATGGCAAACGGTGTATGACAGAACCGCCATCCAATACGAAGTGTGTTTCTGTGGGTACATCTGTTTTAAGTTCAATTAAATTCCATATATATTCGGCAAGGTTTGATTTTTGGGGCTCTCTTGGAAGACCTGTGCTTTCAAATATTGACGAAGGAAATCCACACAATTCATATTGAAATATCTCTGAAATGTCGTCGAATATACCATTCGCAGCAGTTGTGCATCTTTGAAAAAGAAGCTGTGGATCTACTTGTATAGGTTCGCCATCAAGTTTTGGCTGGGTTTTGTTTCCAAGAGTAACGGCTTGCTTCTTTCTCTTAAACGCATGATCAGCTATATTCTTTCCTACTAATTCTTGTAAAATACAACCCCCAACCTTTTTGGCATCATCTACATTTACAGTTTTATCAGCTACTACTCCTGTCTCAATGGTTCGCAGTGAACGGTCGCCTTCAATGAACGGACTCCTACTTTTTAAGAATGTGAGAAGGGTCTTAATGTCGTCAGTGTCCTTCTTTTTTCTTGCCTGTGTTTCGTCTTTGTGCTGTTCACTTGAAAAATATCCTACCCCGGACAAATCTTGCATAGCTTGATTGATGTCAGCGCATGCTGGCATAGACATAAGCCAAAGGGATCGCCTGTGTTTCAGTCAAACCTCGACCTCTTGTCAATCCACCTGCTGTTTTTACACTCCTCATAAGGGCATGTTCAATGAATAAATCTGTAGATATTCCAGCCCAGTATCTGTCGCTGCGTCTTATGACATGATTGCCATTTGTGAAACTCTCATAAACATCAGGATGATCTTTCTCTAAAGTAAACGTAAGCTGTTTTCGAGTACAGATTATGCCCAGATGCAGCCAAAAAAGGTAGCATGTATTGAATGCTTTGCAAATGAAGAGGCCAGTTACCGGTTCTCTCTGCTTTAATAAATTGTCTTAAGATTTGAATCATTTCGGAATATTGAAGCCACAATTTTGCTGTACGACTTTGTTTTAACATTTCAGTTCTACTCCGGATAGTTGCTTCAAGGTTTTTTAAGACATCCGAGTCACACGCTTCTGAGACTGATAGATCTCCTGAAGTTAGTTGAGAATATAGTTGACCAATCTCCTTAAGTTCAGTAGAATCCATGGTCGATTGGGGTTCTTCTAAAAGTTTAGATACGTCAATATTGAATATCTCTGAAATCAACAAGCAATATAGTGCTGTATCCACCAACATGTGACCTCTAAAGGCTCTAGATACAGCTTTTCCACTAAGGATATGTGTGACGGCATTTGGTGCATAGATGAGTTCTAGCATTTCTTTCAATCCACTATTAGTCATTAGATTTCCAATGGATCCGAAGAAGCTCATCTCTGTGTGGAATGGTCCTAATCGTAACACTACAGACTTTAAGTGACTTCCTGGATTTTCGTTTTGAATGATTGAGAGGGCTTTCCAATAAAGAGGTTGATCAAAAGTCAAGATTGCTGTGATGTCATAATGCATTGCTTGGTTTGAGATGAAGTGCAGTGTGGAATAAATACAGGTCATGTCCGAAGCATTCAAATCTATCATAAGCAGGAATGAAACCGAAGATTTGCCTGGGTAGTCTCCTCTATGGACCATCTGCATGAAACCTGACCACATTGGTGTCGGATACTTAAGAGGCCAAACAACTACTGACAGCAGATCAAGACGGAAAGTTTTATCCAGTTTTTTAAGTTCTTTAACTCGGCATAGGTTAATTCAGCCATATCATCTGTTTGAGGTTTGTAATATTTGATCTCTATTTTTGCCAATGCCTTGATTTCCTCTGTAGAGACTGTCCACTTTTTGTTGATACGGCGTTCCATACTTTTTTGTTGTTGTTAGCGACGGGTCCTACTAGTTTGTGATACTTTTATTATATTGCGGGAGTTTTTTCGTTTTATTTTGTTTGCATCTTAATTTATTGACATAAAAGTAGTTATAGTTTATTTGTCTATTTGAAATGAGTTGGAATGAAGCGATTTTTTACAGGTCTTGCGTGTCATATATCAATCTATGTATGGTTCACTTCCGGTACCCATATAGGACAAGGAAACAAATACTACAGTTATTTATGTGAAAAAAATACTTACCGGCATATTTGCAGGATAACATAAGTCTATTGTAATGATTTTTGCAGTAATATCATCTTCTTAGCTCGGATTTATAAATTTACACTTGGAAGAGTCATCTCCCATTGTTGATACGGAGGTCCATTCCGGACAAAAATCGAGAGGCCCAACATCGTTATTTTTAAATCAAATTTTCACCGATTTCTGACCGTACGATTTTGTTAGACTTTTTTTTATGTTAAAATGCTAAGTTAACCTGTCATGAAAAACAAAAAATCATTTCTGTTGCAATTTGTTTAGATTGGATCTGTAGACAGACTAGATTATTAGCTTTAGGAATATGAAGTTGGAATTCCTCTATTTCTTCAGATTTAACTCTATTACCTTAGCTTTGGGAATATGAAGTTGGAATTCCTATATTTCTTCCAGTTTAATTCTATAAAGCTTTAGGAATACGAAGTTGGAATTCCTCAATTTCTTCAATTTCTTTAGGTTTAACTCTATTACCTTAGCTTTAGGAATATGAAGTTGGAATTCCTCTACTTCTTCAATTTCCTTAGGTTTAACTCCTCTGGTGTATTTTCCTTTTTCTTCTTCTTTCTCCTTTTCAGGTGATTTTTCTTCAGTTTTACGTTTTTCATAAGTTTCTAATTCAGGTTTCTCTCTCTTTGGTCTTTCAGGTTCTAACTTTTCTGGTATTTGTGCCAACTACAATTATTGTTAAAATGGTGTTATTTCCTTTAATAACTGTCTCATTCAAGATATTCTAAGAACTTTTGCTATCAAATCTGACTAAATACTATTTACATTATCTAGTTTGTTAAATTAAAAGCAAAAATTGACTTTTGTGAAGTAATGTAGTTTTCTTTTTAGGTTTTTGAAGAAATACTTTAAGATGCTCTGATACACAAGAACAAAAAAAAATTGAATGTCATATTATGGCAGTTTTATATGGAAAAAAATTACCGAGCACATGAAGGTTTTTTTTCAGATATACCATGGGGAGAACAAGTTAACTTTGATGAGATGATGCTCATGTCTGTTTTATATGGGAGTAATACACTCAGCTGGAAAGTTTTATACAACTAGCTGACTAACAAGTTTCCTCAACTAGAAATGTCACTCAAGGTTATCATGACAAGTCAACCAGTTGTTACTCTTACTGCTTAACAAAGAAGCAGCAGCTACCAATTCTATAATACCAACCTGGAACTTGAACCCATGATATTGAGCACTCGACCATTATATGAGAGGGGCAGTTTTAAATGATTGTATGATAGAAAACATCAACAAAAACATTATTCCAATACTTCAAAATGCTTAAACAAAATAGATTTTTTCTGATGTTCAATCACACACATATAATGTATCCAACATTTTAATGCCAAAACTAACTTGAGATTCTCTTCGTTTCTTGAAAATTTCATAAGCAACTGTTTCTTCTTCCTCCAAGAAGCCTGGTACAAATTTGTCTTTCTTTTCTGGTGTTCCTTCCTCTTGTTCCACATGTTTAAGGCTAGGTAATATCAACTCTTCTTCTTCAATCTCTTTTCTCTCTATTTCTCTATAGAACAAAAATGAAGTATAAGTATATGGAAAGAATTCTATAAAATGTGAATTGATAACATAAATAGTATATTAATGTGTTTAGCTCATCATCTGTTATTTTTTTAAATGTTTTTTCTTTTAAAAAGAACAGAGATAATATAGGTGAAATATTGTATTTGTGGTTTATACCATTCAAACATTAATACTATTAAGATGTGCTTATACAGCACGACGTAACATCTGATTTTAAAATGATTCAGTGACGTCTGCACAGGTATATCATATAGATCTTCACTCCGATTTTTACTAAAAAAAATTAAATATATGCAAGAATCTTATGCATAAAACAAACAACAAATAAAAATGTTGTCATATGATTTCTATTTGGAATGACATGTTGTTTACATGTTTACACAGGACCATTTATGGCATTCGGATTTTGAAACAATGTTTGACATTACAAACGACATCTGATTTTCCCATCTAAATGACAAGACTTAAGTTTAAAGTGAGGTCTCAGCTAAATATTGGACGGGAAATCATGCTGTGTAAATGCACTTTTCCTAGATTTTTCCTGTGCATTATTAGATCCACATTTCTACTTAGATCCATTTATATAATAAGTTTCACCTGTGTTTAAGCATATCTTTCCAATCTTGTACTTCCTCAGGTTTGTCTGTTACAATGAGAGTTGCTGGTGCTTCAGCTGTACCATGTTCATTCTTAGCAGAGACTAGATAAGTTCCAGCATCTTTTTTCTTGATGTCAGCTATTTCTAGGACATTTTCTCCTGTGTTTTCATCTTTATAGACTTTGTATTTGCCTCCATCTTTGATCTTGTTCCATTTTCCCTTGGACCATTGAATTTCCGGTGCAGGTTCTCCCGATACCAGACAGCGGAACATACCAGAATCACCTATCAAAGAATGAATATTATTACAGTCATCAAAGAATATAAAGTAAAGTTTCTGACTTTTTTATGTGTAATTTATTTTAATTTGTTGGCTTCTAGAATATATTTCTAATGGTCTCACCTTCTAAAATAGTACATTTAATTGGCGCTTCGTCAACGTTTGGAGGTTGACCTCTGACCGCAAGGTTAGCAGTCATTAATTGTTCTCCCATAGCATTTGCAGCCACTGCCTTGAGTAGTCCCTGCATTTCAGGTGTAGCATTATCTATCTCCAAGGTGTAGGTACTCCTTCGTCTGTCAAATCTGATGTGGATATCTTCTCCTTCTTCAATCTCTTTGTCATTAATGAACCTAGAACAATAAACATCACCAAATGATCTCCCTTTACTGACAGATCATCATTTATTTTATTTGAATCATAATTCACACATTCACTGCCTTGCCTTTATATCTGTTGATTGTTTGATACTTAACCTCCCATGACAAAATACTTCATGCATATTCTGGACAAGGGAAAGTTCAAAAATAGCATGATACAACCACAGCATGTCGACTAGGGGAAGTGTATATTAAAAGCAAGGGTGGACACAATATTTTGCTTGACACAGTAAATTGCTGGACACACAATGTGTTGGACACAGTAATATGCTTTACCCATTTAATTTTGGACATTTATTTTGTTTTACTATTTCAAGTGTTAAACATACCTTCCAAATATGCGAAATTCCATAATTTGTTAGACCCATTTTTGAAATAAAATAGCAAATTTTTGTAATGGTCCATCAATAAGCCATAAAGATGATCATTTTGCCAAAAAAAAAAACTGCTTTAAAATATGATGCAAAAAAGTTAAAATTTTGGGATTCGGCTTTTGTTGTTTGTCCTGGGCTTTCGGTTGAGTTCATCTCCAAAACCATAAAAGATTGAGGAAATTTGTCGATACACTGCAAAAAGTTCTCAGACCATTCAATTCAAAGAAAAAAAACTTAATCAAAATTGGGTGAAAAATACAAATTCCATATATCTTCCAAATATGCAAAATTTCAAATTTTGGGCCCCTTTTAGTAATAAAACTGTATTTGTTAAATTGTGAATAAAAAACCCCAAAATATGATCACTTAAAAAAAAAACTACATTCAAATTGGATGAAAAATCAAATTAAAAAATTTGAATTTCCCCCTTTTATGTAAAAAACAGTCATGGTTACATAATAGTGCCATGCTTTTTCTGAAAGTGATTTTCCTAATGAATTCATTGAAAAAGCAACCAAAATCAGACGAAAAATAAGCTCCAGTGTACAAATAATAGAAAAATCTATTTTTGTACCTTGGGGTCTCTTGTTTACAATCTTTATTCAATGCTAAGGATCATTGCATTCAAAATTCAGAAGGATCCGCCAACTACATCTTAGTTATCACACCGAAACCATTCTTTCTACAGACAATTATGAGAACAGCGGCATAACATAATATGACAACAACATTTTTGCAGTGGTATAAAACTATGAAAAATTGAAAAAGGAATGTAACAACCGTAACAAAGAATTTGACTGCCATTGAAAAAGTATGGAGAGTTGGGTAGTGATGAACAATTTAGTCTTCTGTAGCAGATACAAATTCTACAAAAGAGGTGTTTAACGTGACAGGAGTGTGGCACTCTCCAAACATGTTCCCCACTAAGTTCCAGAGTCAGGCTTTCCATATTATAATCTGACAACCCTCTATGTGCCACCTTAGGACACACCAGGTAGTTCTAGGGGTCAAGTCCTGGGAACCATCACCAATACCCTGTCTCCCTTTTATAAAGTTCCATGTTGACTTACCATTTAACTTCAGGTAGAGGTAAACCTTCCACTTGACATTCAAACTTAGCTGGAGCATTTTCTGGAACAAGTTTGTCTGTTAACTTGGTTACAATAGATGGTCTTCTTGCAGCTGTAAAATATAATACAAATGGGTAATGACTTTTGGGTTATTGAAGTTATTATGTATAAAGTTCAAGATTAGGATTCAGCATTCTTTACAACAATGCTGCTCGCCCAGTTATATGTGAGGGTTAGCATTTTACTCACAAATAGAAAACAATTGCATGACCGCATTTCTTCACTATTTTAAAACCTTGTATCTTTTTTCAGTGTCTGCATCGAGCCAAGAAAGTGAGTAGTAATGTACTTATATGTGTTATGGGTATTGATTTTGTCTGTTTCTAACAATTTTCTATTAGATTTTGGAACCATATATAAACTGTGCAGAGGATATTCCAATAAACATTCCTCTCGATTTTGGCTCCAATTGGCCCAGTGGTTGCAGAAAACTAAAATGTATAAGCGTATGGGTCACGACTACAGACGAAAGACACAAAGTGAAGACTCTTTGTGGAAACTGAGCTAAAAAACAGAACAGAAATTAGAGCAAATAATACAGAAGGCAAGTGTTTGTTAAATTGTCATTTAAATTCAAACTAGTTTTACTAGCAGTCAGATTTATTGAACATTAATTTAGAGGGCACCTTTCTATAAAGGGCCGGCCAACCAACCGTACCACTTCCCAGTGATATTTATAGACAGGCATAGCAGTACATTATCATACATTTCATACTTGTCATAACTTGAACTGGTTACTGGTTTATAAAGAATACTTACGCTGAATCTTGACTCTGCCATTACAAGACACTTGTCCTGCTGGATTGATAGCTCTTGCCGTGTACAGGGCCTCGTCAGGTTTCTTGGTGTCATTGATTGTCATTCTGTAGATGTTACCCACTACTTCTAGTTTGATCCTCTCATCTTCCTGGATTTCTTTGTCCTTCACCAACCTAAAATTTACAACAAGTTATAATGCTACTTTCAATAAAAGAACCGCCTAGCGCATGAATGTGTGACGTATCCCCCTGCACTTGCATAATATTTAGTTTTATATATTTATAAAAAGCAGCCTTGCAGTCTTAATGTATAACATACTTACAAACCACATGCAAAGATTATTCAAATCTATCCATGTTTACTAAAGTTATCACGTAAACAAGACACAATTCTCAAAATTGGTGATTTTTCAACCAAAAACTAACATTTTCCCCCAAAACCCTTGCTTCAAATATTTCCATGTTAGAACCCATCCAAGATAATGATAATTACAAGCCACTTGCAAAATATTATTCAAATCTATCCATGTTTACTAAAGTTATCGCATAAACAAGACACAATTCTCAAAATTGGTGATTTTTCAACCAAAAACTAACATTTTCCCCCAAAACCCTTGCTTAAAATATTTCCATGTTAGAACCCATCCAAGATAATGATAATTACAAGCCACATGCAAAAAATTATTCAAATCTATCCATGTTTACTCAAGTTATCGCGTAAACAAAACTCATTTCTCAAAATTGTTGATTTTTCAACCAAAAATTAAGATTTCCCCCCAAAACCCTTGCTTCAAATATTTCCATGTAAGAACCCATCCAAGATAATGATATTTACAAGCCACACACAAAAAATTATTCAAATTTATCCATGTTTACTAAAGCTATCGTGTAAACAAGACACAATTCTCAAAATTGTTGATTTTTCAACCAAAAACTAACATTTTCCCCCAAAATCCTTGCTTCAAATATTTCCATGTTAGAACCCATCCAAGATAATGATAATTACAAGCTACTTGCAAAACATTATTCAAATCTATCCATGTTTACTTAGGTTATCGCGTAAACAAGAAAGTGTGACGGATGGACAGACAGACAGACAGAAGGCCGCTATTACTATATCCCTTCACTGCTATCGCGGGGGGATAACAATATTTAAGTTATAACGTGGTGATCGGCTTTATTTGTGCAGGAAACCGGAGTACCTGGAAAAGACCACTGCTCTGTCATAAATAACTGATAAGCATCATCAAATACAGTTGTATAAAGTGTCAAGCTCCTTAAGTACTGGAACCAAATTCACAATCTTTAGTGGTGATATATGCACCGATTACAAAGGTAAATGTAAATCTTTGTACCATAAAATAGTGGCTGTGGCAGCACCTTAGCAAGATAACTGAGCCAATGATTCTTATTTAACACCAAATGATCAATTGCTATGTGATGTTGAGAACAAGATACATTTTGATGATAATCATTACTGCTTTTTACTAGACCAACCCGCTTGGTTGGCTTTTTATAATGGTAGCTCACTGAAACAACAGTCAGAGGATAGACAATCACTCAACTCCTTTTTATTTAATGTTGTGCTGGTGTTACTTTGTGTGTCCTGCTTGTGATATTTTTGGGAGGTATTTTTTAGCACGTTAGTTATTTCTTTATTTACAGGTAGTTGTTCATGTATAACTTGTTAAACGTTTCCAACTTCCTTATAGACTTTGTGTAATATAAGAGATGGAGAGATAGTTATAGAGTGATTCTCTCCACCATTTTGTTACTTACCATGTGACATGAGGTTTAGGTTTGCCAGTAACTTCTACTTCAAGAATGGCTGTATCATTCTCTACAACATTAACTGTGTCTAACTTCCTGACAAACTTTGGTGATTCTTTCTTCTCTGTTAAATATAACTGTCATTTGTTAATTCTCTACAACATTCTAACACATTTCAAAAGTAATAGGAAACATTTATTTTATTTTTCCCTGCAATACATATTTCTTTTTTGTTTATTGAAAAACACATTAATACATGTTAATGGTCAAATTATTTGTTAAAGTGATTTACAAGTGTTGTACTTTAAATAAAGATGTATTTAAAAAATAAAATGGCATTTAAAAAGATATATATATTACCATAATAGGTTTTGTATTGTGCACACTAATGTATAATACACCCATCTGTTTTGCACTAGAATATAATCTCATTGAATTTTTTGTATATTACACATCCAGACTGCTCAAATAATTATAGTTAACTACTCTTGTGTATATTACACATCCAGACTGCTTAAATAATTATAGTTAACTACTCTTGTGTATATTACACATCCAGACTGCTCAAATAATTATAGTTAACTACTCTTGCATTCTGAATGTCAAAAACACACCTTACTGAAAAACAATGGTAATTCACTTATGTTATTGTTCCATTAATTGAGATTTATTTTTAATAACCGGACTCTTAAATAAACCAGAATACTGTATAAAACGAACATTAAATATGTAGGAAATCTTTGCTAATTTAACCTATATAAACTGGACACCTGTCTATTCTGAACACAAAACTTGGTCCCATGGAGGTTGAGTTTAGACAGTCTGTATATTAATTACTTGATTACCTTCAACAAGAAGTTTAGCAATAGTGACAGCTTCTCCTGCTTTGTTCTTGGCTCTGGCTTTAACTTCACCAGCATCTTCTACTTCTGTCTTGTCTATACTTAAACTGTGTATAACATCTGAGAAGCTCTTTCTGACATCGGTATGGAAACGTACACCCTCCACTGGTTTGTCATTAAGGAACCAGGAGATCTCTGGTACAGGGATACCTTTAGCAGAACACTCAAATTTGACGGGTCTGCCTTCTTTAACATCACGATTATTGAGTTTCCTTGTGAACTCTGGTTTTTCAGTTTTACCTATCCACAAATATGAAGAAATCATTATAAATCATCAGTTGGCAGGTTATCATAAGAATCTCAATTACTTTGTATTTATATTTCAAAGTAAACATTGATGTTTCTTTCAGCTATTTAATCAATAGTGAGTGAGTGATTGTTGTTTAACACCAAATGGGAGATTCCACAGCTATAATGGTTATGTCAATTCTCTGTGAATGTCAAATATATAAAACATTAGGATATAAATTATGATATTACATTGATCAATTTGATGTCACTTAACTTGATACTCAAGAAAAATACTTGTAAACATTACTGATACATTGCATTACTTTTCAGTTTCTCAACCACGTTTGAATAAATCATTACCTAGCCAACTAAAGAAGAAATACAACCCTTTATTTGATAATTTTTATTCATGTCATACCTTCAACAATGATTGGTGCCGTAATGTCAGCAGTACCAGCAGAGTTGTTAGCTACAACTCTGTATTCTCCCTCATGGTCCATGTTAACCTTCTTTATAAACAATGTACAAGTGTCATCATCAAAGGACATGTTGACGTTAGGGGAAGGTGTAATGTCTTTGTTGTCTTTATGCCAGGTAATCTCTGGACGAGGAAGACCTCTTACTCTACATGTTAACTTTAGTGGCTTGTCTTCCATAACAGTCTAAAAATATCAATATAAAACTTATTTATCAAAAATAATAATGAAAGATGTATGGTAGTCTTATAACACAATATGTTCTGAAATAACAAAATAAGTGGCCTGATAAGAGAGGTGGTCTCTATTGAGGGGACAATATACATATAGTAATAGCTTACTATCAGTGTGCTTCTGAAATCTGGCCTGGTTAGAGGGGGACAAGTACTAAAACAAACATGATATAAAATGGTTTTCTAAAATAAAATTTATATAAACTGATGCAAGGGATACTATTCTTTGACTTTGAGTTCTACTGCATGAAAAACTATTATTAAAAGGTTTTTATCAAGAAATCTAGGTTTACATTAATAGATAATCCTAGATAGTGTGAAATCATTTACATTCATAGATAATCCTAGATAGTGTGAAATCATTTACATTAATAGATAATCCTAGATAGTGTGAAATCATTTACATTAATAGATAATCCTAGATAAAGTGAAATCATTTACATTAATAGATAATCCTAGATAGTGTGAACTCATTTACATTCATAGATAATCCTAGATAAAGTGAAATCATTTACATTCATAGATAAT
>MJUT01015800.1:331323-342289 GCA_002080005.1 Gigantidas platifrons | reverse complement strand
ACATTCATAGATAATCCTAGATAGTGTGAAATCATTTACATTCATAGATAATCCTAGATAGTGTGAACTCATTTACATTCATAGATAATCCTAGATAAAGTGAAATCATTTACATTCATAGATAATCCTAGATAGAGTGAAATCATTTATGGATACCAATTTTCATAGTTTGAGAAAAATGATATATTTGTGGATACTTTTTAAAAGTTCCTCCCATGCTGTAGTCAGTACATATATATACATGTGGTGATTAATATTTGCTGCTTTCTTAAGTTCGTGGTTTGATACTATCCATGAAATCCATGAATATTTGTATACAACGAATAGTAATGAGTTCACAGTACAAAGGTAAGTAATACTCACACATGCTTCAAAAATCTGTGTAAATTCTGGAGCTTGTGATATGTCCTGGTGTCTTAGTACTAATGGAGATTCTGATAGTCTCTTGTCACGATCAATTTCTGTAAAATAACATTTATTACAATAAAAATCTGTATTATTTTTGCTACTGAAATTTCTCCTTAATTTTTAAACAAAGGTGTCAAGACAGGATTTTCAGTTTAATGTCTTAAATAGACATGAAAACAATACAAATCTGTTAAAATCTTAGCTAACATGGAAAGGACCAAGTTTAAATATATACCCACAAGATTTAACTATATATCCACAAGATTTAAATACATACCCACAAGATTTACTTTACTTTATAACAGTAAAACTGATATGAAGACCAAACTTCTTTTTAATATAAGGTAAATATAGCATTATGGGAACTATCAAAACTGTAATAAAATAACTCTTGTCTTAAAATTGTAGTGGCAGGTCTATATCTTGAAGAGGGAAGATCTAATAAACATTTTTTCAATAAACCAGACTGGCAGAGTTTGGGGATGGGGTGTTTCAAAATACTAAAAATGATGATATATATTTCCACATGGAAATTATAGACAATTGAATGCCTTGACCATCAGACACCTTTACAAAACATAAATACAGCAGTGTTAGACCCCAAACAAATTTATAAAACTGATCTTCTAATCTTATCTGATAACCACTTACCATTAACAATAAGGGGAATATCAACAGTTATCTCCCCTACTTCATTTGTAGCAACACAGGTGTAGACACCTGCATCGACCACATCACTGTCCTTGACCTCAAAGCAGTAGGTGTCTTCATACTTATCAAAGTGGTAAAGCTCTTTGTCTTCCAATACCATGTTGTCTTTCTTCCATACAACTGAGAAAACAAACAAAAACATAATGTTTTTACCCACTACTAACATTGCTAAGTGAGTGAGTTAGTGATTGTTATTTAACTCCAAATGAGCAATTTTTCAGTTATATCATGGGAAGCATGGTAACCATTTTATCACCGAGGTAGTCCAACATTCCTGAACTAAATTAATTCCTGACATTATTATTTTGAATGACAATTTTGCATGTCTTAATTTGTGAAATTGAAACTAGAGGCTCACCTGAGTGAGCCTGTATCGCTCACCTGATTTCCTAGTGGCTGCAGGTTAGTATTTGATTTGACAAAAGGAATCTAGAAAAAATTTCAAATTTTCTATTTTTAGTAACAGTAGTGGCCATGTTTGTTGGCAGTTGGGGTCATCAACCATAATTCTTAAAGGGGATTTTATTCACAAACAATTTCTTCTTTTAAGGGTGTAGACCTGGGGTATGGGAGATAACTCTATTTTCAGTGTCTTCTCAAATATATGATCATCTGTGCATTTGAAAATTCCACCTCAATTCCAAGCTTCTTGGTGATAAAGATTGTTTACATTGGATTTGGCCAGTTAAAAAATATCACTCCTTTTCCTTTTACCTTTCCATAGCTGTGCTCCTTGTATTTTAATATATTATTGCTGCTTATGCCAGTGTCAGGCAGTGTGTTATTATTATATGCCCACAAAATATCATTGAAATATCTCTTTCCAGAAAAAATCTTCATCGAAATATGTTGTCAAAAATGCCAGAAATGTAACACAATTTGTGTGACAACCTTTTTCTATTGAAATTCAAGGGTTTGTAAAAAAANTTTTTATCTCACAAACAAAGAAACTTGCAAAATATGATTGATTGATTGATTGATTGGTGTTTAACGTCCAGCGAGCAATTTTTCAGCTATATTCAGGACGAGAATAATTTAAACGCCACGAGATTCGAAACAAGGAAATGTGATGGGTAGGGACGGATAATTTAGCCATTGCAACAGGTCTCTTATGGACCACTCATCATGAGCATAATGCTCATAGTGAGCTGTTACACTGGGTTCTTTAACGTGCGAAGAGGGTGGCAATCTCTCAACACGGGACCTCGGTTTTATTTACGTCTCATCCGAAGGACGGGTTGGCTGTGAATTTCTACATCCCGCACAACCGACGGACGCTCCTTCAAGCCGAAGAAGCTCTCGGTCCCATTTCTATACCCCGGGGTTCCCGCGGGGATGACCCCTTTTAGAGGACTAGTGCCTCTAGGTCGGAGAAACCTGGTGCCTATTCTACCCCGGCACACCCTCTGGGAGGGGGTTGCAAAATATGGGTGTGTGGTAACTTTCCTCGACAATTTCATTTTTTTTCTGGGTGCCATGAAAAACATAAATTTAAATATTTTAAAAATCCGACTGTAAAAGTTTGTAAAATTTGGTTCAATTATGTCTATATATATTTTCTTTACTGTGACATTTTTTGGTTGAAATTAAATGACAGGATTTTTTTCAATAACATTTTTAATACCAGGGTGGTACCTCAGGGCATCCCCCTTTTTTCCCAATTTCCACTGTTTGCACATGATTATCTCCATACAGGATATTCATATATGCTAGATATTTCATATTTATTGAAAAATAACACTGTCAAGTGTATTAAAGTCAAAATATTCCCTTTCAACCAGAAATAAATGCGTATATCGATTAGAAACTTCCGAAACTAGTATTACCACCTGGCATCGGGAATACCCCCAAAATTGCTATATTTAGGATGTGCTATGGAGAAAACGGCACGGTGAAATTTCTTGAAACTTTGTCAGAAAATGTATTTAGACATAACTATCCATATGGTGCAAATTAAAAAAAAATTGAATGATTGCAAAATTTGGGGGTTACCCAGGCCTACACCCTTAAAACATCAGTAGTTTTTCCCAAATTGCAGCTACATATGATGCTCTACAATAGTCCTGAATTTCATGACTTACCGTGTAGCTCTTTTTTAATTTGGATTTTTGTTGTTCTTTTTGCTACACGTGTAGCAAAAAAAAAATCCATATAAAAAAAGAACACATGGTAAGTCATGAATTTCAGGACTAGCTCTACAAGTAATGAATTTCGTTTATTTCAACCTTTAACTATGCTTCTGCAACAGTAGCTTACATTTCCTTGAAGTCTATAAGGGAGCAACCATTTGATTTTTATGGAGGGGCAAGGAAGTGATCTTGGATGCTGAATTTTTTTTTTCGCAGAATTTTTGGACCTAAATTTTTTTTTTAGTGCGCAATTTTTTCTTCAAATTCGCACAATTTTTTTCCCCCCCAAGTCTGATCCTGCCTTATTTTTCTGGCCAGTTTTTGATCCTGCCTTTTTATTTCACCAAAATTTGGAGCCTAGATTTTTATTTCAAATTCCTTCCTTGCCTCCCCATAAAAATTAAATGGTCGTTCCCTGACTTGCATTTTCCCATATTCTTTGCAAAAACACATTTCCTGGTGTAAGTGTGAAACCGAACTAAATTTGTGCCAAGTCTGATTTTGTGAAAAGAGTAAGTGGACGGATAAAAAAAGTTAAAATAATGTTACGATTTGAGAGTGTAAACAAAGTGTTTTCTTTGTTCATTCTACATTAAGTGTATTCTAATCTTTACAACGACTACGGATTAAAGATCAACCAAACAGCAATTTATGAGCCGTCAGTTAATGTTACATACGACCAGAAAACGCGATTTTACATCCACTGGTCTGCAAAATCATCGCCAGTTGACAACGAAAACATCGGTCGCCATGTTTCTTTCTACGCAATCATAAACATAAATGTTTATTTATCACAGATCTGCTGGTTTTATTTCTCTATAAGAACAAAGAAACATCCAAAGCAATGAATTTTAGGCATAACTGTGCACCTACATGACCTACCGACAACAAAATTTTCGATGTGGAGTTATCGTTCTTGTAATATATATATAACGGTAATATATATTACGGATTTCTGCAAACAAAACGAAACGTTACTTTTGACGGCTAATACGTGCAAACTTGGTAAGAAGAATACAATGATTCACAAAGAGTTCTCATTCAATCAATTCAGTGATTTTAACACATATTTCCCATAGACTCCTATGTTAAACTATGTCATGCAAGGTCCAATGTTGAACTATGTCCTGCAGTGGCGGTCATTTTGGATTGGCAAAAAAAACCTTAAAGTTTGTAGAGGACCATCCAAGGAACATTTCTGCAAGATCATTTTCACTGACGCCATGGTTTCTGAGAAGAAGTTCTTTATACATATTTCCCATAGGGTCCAATGTTAAACTATGTCCTGGAGTGGTGGCCATCTTGGATTTCAGATCAGCAAAAAGAAAAAAAACTTTACAGAAGACCATTCAAGTAACATTTCTGCAAAGGATCATTTTCAATGACTCCATGGTTTCTGAGAAGAATATCTTTATACATGTACATATTTCCCATAGGGTCCAATGTTAAACTTTGTCCAGCGGTGGTGGCCATCTTGGATTCAGCATCTGCACCAAAAACATTTTTTTTGGTAGAGGACTATCCAAGGAACATTTCTGCAAAGGATCATTTTCATTGACATTGTGGTTTCTGAGAAGAAGATCTTTGAAG
Organism: Gigantidas platifrons; assembly: GCA_002080005.1. Taxonomy (NCBI): domain Eukaryota; kingdom Metazoa; phylum Mollusca; class Bivalvia; order Mytilida; family Modiolidae; genus Gigantidas; species Gigantidas platifrons. Next base: position 337,451 of record MJUT01015800.1, on the reverse strand, counting down.
GTATTTCCCATAGGGTCAAATGTTAAACTTTGTCCCGCAGTGACGGCCATTTTGGATTTCAGATCAGCACCAAAAACATAATTTTGGTAGAGGACCATCCAAGGAACATTTCTGCAAGAGATCATTTTTACTGACTTTGTGGCTTCTGAGAAGAAGATCTTTGAAGGTATTTACCATAGGGTCCAATGTTAAACTTCATCCTGCTGTGGTGGCCATCTTGGATTTTGGATCTGCACCAAAAACATAATTTTGGTAGAGGACCACCCAAGGATCCTTCACACCATAAAACAATTCCATTGGCTGTGTAGTTTCTGACAAGAAGATCTTTGAAAATTGAGCCAATCAAAACACATTATTGGCCCTGGCCGCCATGTTGAATTCCTGATCGAAACAAAAAACATAAGTTTTATAGAGGACCTCCTGATGCACATTCCTGCCAAGTTTGGTTCCATTTGGCTCAGTGGTTTCTGAGGAGAAGATTGAAATGTGAAAAGCTAACGACGGACGACAACGACGACAGACGCCAAGTGATGGCAATAGCTCAGAGTCAGGTGAGCTAAAAAAAATTGTTTCAAGATTTGCATTTCAATTTGATTGTAAACCAGATAATTACAACAATAACAATAGGCAGAAAAATGTCACAAATGTCATACTTATTTTACATCATTACTACTGCTTCTTTCTCATTAAAGGACACAGTGAAGTCAGAATATTTTACATCATTACTACTGCTTCTTTGTCATTAAAGGACACAGTGAAGTCAGAATATGAATCTATGCTAAAACACTAAAGTTCCTAACACCACAATTTTTAAGAGTATGATTCATGGATGGAATTTTCCCCCATTGAGAATTGTACAAGACACAGCTTTATATGACACAGTTTGTTTATTGACTTGTGGCAGGTTGGTGGTTTTCACCAGTCTCATTCACCGACCATCATGGTAAAACCGGGATACTATTTGAAATGAAAAGGAAGTTTAGTAATGGTCAACAATTTCACCAATAACAAAACAAACAATTATATCTTAACTCGAACCATTGAACCTAAAAACCTTTACAGATTCGCTTCCAAACACAAAGTAACCTTCAATTTAATTTATCTCAGATAACTGATATACTCTGGCACTACAAAGTAAAATCACTGACCTTTGTACATATGACACCTCAAGGTTAACAGGCCAGTACCCAGACTTTTTTGGAGGGGGGTGCAAATTTTGTTTGGCGAGGGGTTTGGTGGCCACCTAGGCCCCCAATCTGAATCAGGTCCAGGGGGGTGAATACCCCCGGAAGCAGAAGAGAAATAGGAAAAATGAGGGTTAAACTACAACCTCCTAGATTACATTTTCCAGTTTCTTTCCTTTGCAAAATTTTTTCAAAATTTACTAAAATAATACACAAAAATTGTACTTTAAAGCAACATGCTTGATCTTATTGATTTGTTTTATTACAACAACAGGTTTTAATGTTCACTTTCTACTAAAACATTATTGGCTGGTAAGAAATTATAAGAGATTAATAGTCATATATGATGCTTTGCAGCTTCATTTCCCAGGGGTGTTTATTGGCAAACTCTTCAATAACTTTATCCAGGTCAACTGTTTTTGCATAGTGGATGTGCATTAAAGCAAGACCAGTCAATCTGTCCTCAGTCATTGATGCCCGAATATACGTTCTGAAACATTTAAGAGAACTTGCTTGATCATGACTTGTAAGATAAACTAAACATAAAACGAATGCGGGATTCATTGACAGTTCCGTGAAGACAAGCGAAGTTTTAACATCAATATTCAACTTTATTAGTAAATATTTCATTTACTTTTAGGTTTTGGTGTTCCAATGACCTTTCTACATACAACACCTCAAGGTTAAACTGTAGATGCTTCATTTACCTTTAGTCCTTGGTGTTCCAATGACCTTTCTACATACAACACCTCAAGGTTAAACTGTAGATGCTTCATTTACTTTTAGGTTTTGGTGTTCCAATGACCTTTCTACATACAACACCTCAAGGTTAAACTGTAGATGCTTCATTTACCTTTAGTCCTTGGTGTTCCAATGACCTTTCGACATACAACACCTCAAGGTTAAACTGTAGATGCTTCATTTACTTTTAGGTTTTGGTGTTCCAATGACCTTTCTACATAAAACACCCCCCCCCTGTGTACAGCCCTGTTGAACCGTAGAAGATTCATTTACCTTTAGTCCTTGGTGTTCCAATGACCTTTCTACATACAATGCCTCAAGGTTAAACTGTAGATGATTCACTTACCTTTAGGCTTTGGAGTTCCAATGACCTTGACCATGAATTGTGCTGTTTCATGTTGCCTAGCAACAACCTTTTCAGGAATTTTGATAAACTCTGGTGCAGAGGGCTTGTCTTCTCTGATCTCTGTTAAAAAACAAAATATTACAATAGAATGCCAGTTATTATTTGACATAATACAATTAAAAACCAAATTCTGAAAAAACAATAAAGTCATCTTGTTTATACTTACCTTCAAATGTAGCCTAAATATTTCTAATCTCTACAAATTAATTCTGTCAATTCTCAACAACTGTCTATTCCAAAACAAGAAAATGTTTCATATGGTGTTCAATTTAGATGGGAAAGACCTATCTTATAATGGTTCAAATAAAGGTAAGAGGATGATCCAATATTACAACCAAATGTATTGATTCCAATCATTTTCAAGGTTTATAGATATTTATAAGTTTCAAAGATTAATTCATGAGTATTAAGGTGATTTTTATTTGTCCTCAGAAGAATTTGTGGATTGAATTGCCCTGGTATCAACAAATTTTTATACTTAGAATATAATTTTCTGTGAGTTTGATGAATAATATTTTGCTTCATTATTCCTTTTTAAACAATGGGTAGTATCTGATGACAGAGACTTACCATGACTACTCTACTCACATATAGTACATATGACTGATGTGAAGCAGTCTGTTTTATTGCTCAGAACTTACCCTCTACAAACAGTTCAGCTTTACATTTAGTAGATCCTACTGCATTCTTGGCTTCTACAGTGTAAGTTCCGTCATGTTCAGGGAGTACATCGACTATCAACAGAGTATCTTCCCCTTCCTCATCACTGTATTGTATACTAAATCTGTTGTCATTCTTAGAGATTTCTTTGTCGTTTTTAAACCATAGGATTTGTGGCTTGGGTTGACCTGTGGCTTTACATGTAAATTTAGCACTCTCACCAATAGTTGCTTCTACAGTCTGAATCTCAACAATGAATTTAGGAGCCATGAATTCAACCTCTTCTGGTTTGACTGTAAAATACAGTGTGGTTATATCTAAATTATCTCCCTTGTGAGTTAAGACAATTTAACAATTACTTGTAACACAAATTAATTCTGTTTTTCTGTAAAAGTATCTACAAGTTTACATGTACCAATGTAGTCAAACTAAATATAAAAATCTTAATAATTACATTATCTATTGCTGAATGTTCCTTATCAAACTGACTAAATATTTCACATCATAAAATAATACAAAAAAATGTCATTTTGACAATCACAAAATCTTAAATTGACAAAAAAAAAAACAGATATGTGTTATCATATATTTCCTACGTACCTGTGACCAACAATTCAGCACAACATGTTGCAGTACCGTAATCATTGATTGCTTCCACAGTGTATGTACCATGGACATCCTCATCAATGTCATAAACCTGTAGATGAGAGAGATTATCCTCATCAAATATGGCATGGCGTTTGTCTGGTGTGATTTCAATTCCATTGTACAACCAATGAATGTCTGGTCGTGGAGTTCCTAAAACTTCAACATTGAAGTCAGCAGTTTCTCCTTCTTCAACCTACAATACACAAATGTATGTAATGAAATGTTGAGGGTTTCAGTTTTTGAATTATCTGGGGTAATAAAAGACAAAATGTGTCAATAGGAAATGGAACATTTCTAGTTAAAGTAAAGAGATATCTTACAGCATATCAATGGGCATAACTCCAGAATGGAAAAACTGGTAAAGTATAGCATGACAATACAAATGAGTATCACAAATGGAACCATACAATTTGAACATACTGAACATACAATGTTCTATGTTTCAATCCTTTATATCATTTTTAATAATTTAGCAATATGTACTGCAAGAGAAGGAAAATCTGAACTAGAAAAATTTTAAGTTGTCAGAAATATGTTTTGTGACACTGTGACAATTATGAGAAATCCCCATTCATCTGAACCCTCAACATAATACTCTATAAACCTGGTTTATTGCTACCATAGGTTCACACATATGGTCAATATATAACAGCTTACTGTTTCAGTTTGTATCTTCAGTACAAATTCTGGTGCTTTGCCTTCTGTTTTGATAACAGCAGTGTCCTCTCCTTTCTTAACTTCTTCTGTACCTGAAGGTATAAAACATACAATTTAAAAAAACAAAAACAAAAACAAAAAACTTTTAGAGTACTTTTAACCCGAATAATCCAGTCATTACATTTTGACTCCTACACTTGTGAGACAATTGTCGATAGAGGGCATAATAATCATTCGAGTTAAGGTACCTTGGCTTCCTGTCACAATATACAATTATGGCCTTCTTAGGAGGTGGACATCCAGAATTGTCAACTTGCGGGAAAACAACCCTCACAAGTTGACAATTCTGGAATGTCCACCGACTAAGATGGCCATAATTGTTTTATTAACCGAACAACTGTTTTGAATTTTTTTTTTATTTTGTCAACAACACGGCAAGCTCCTCAGGGGAATAGTCATCTAAGTTGAGGCTATCAGCATTTTTTTCCAGTAAATACTGCTGCAAACATTTGACTGCGGATTTCGTAGAAGGTTTTGTGTTCTCGGCATCCTTTTCAGAGAGGATTTTTTGCTATTTCTTCCTCTGAGGTAGCGGCAAACCGACCTGCAGTTGCCATATTTTCTACACAAACACACAATTTCCGGTCATCGCCACCTAGGGGAAAAAATTTGGGGTTGTCGAGGGTGACAATACTATTATTTACCTCGCACAGTGAATTTTTGGGGTTGTCGAAGGAAACGTCGCAATTGTCAGTCATGTGATCGGATCAATCCTAGATACATATATATAAAGAGGTTTAATAATAATACTGAATGCCACTAAATAACTGAAATATTGTTGAAAGTGGTGTTAAGAACCTACAGTCATCATTCATCACATCTTATAGTACAGTAACAAATAATATGGATGTACATTTGTAAATGAACACAAGAGAATATCCAATATTAGACACCACTAAAGGAACCTTTATAACTGTTCTACATTTCAGTCATAGCCTTCAATAATGAGTAGAACTCTTACTCTAAAAAGATAGTGAAATGTCCCCTGGTTTACAGTTCAGTGCTACTCTATATTTCTGTTGATAAATGCAATATGTACTTTGTGAACAACAATTTTTTTTTTTTTAAATACGCGAATAAATTTATTGTTAAATTCTAATCATTATTTTTCATATTGAATCTCCTATTGTGTCAGATATTTATCAAGACTTTAAAATCTTCTTGGTTTCTGTCCAAACTTGTATACTTTCGTTAAACCAAACTGTCATGTTTAGCCAGTACAAAATTATTAATGTATTATTTTTCACAGATAACAGATTTCAGCAAAATTAAATTAAATTTTAATATACATGTATTCAGTAATGCAAAATTAATTTGAATGACCATATACATTATAGAGCCTTTTCATTACTATTAATTACATCAAATAAGGTTAAAAAGGTGACTGACAGATTGGGTGTTATAGACCCTTGAACTTATTGTATTATGTATAAAACATGTAATAAAGTTGTATAGGTATTATAGATTAACAACAGATTACATAGTTACAGAGTGAGAGAGTATATGTTTATTATTGTTCTTATTTTTATTATAATATTAAATAAATTTATTGTTAAAAAAGTACTAGGTTCTTAGGGCTGAAACCTAGAGGTGGTAGTATAGGGAGTCTTGATGTCAGGTTATAAGGAAAGCCTGACTGTGGACCACAGTGGACATCCTGAGGTGGTAGTATAGAGAGTCTTGATGTCAGGTTATCAGGAAAGCCTGACTGTGGACCACAGTGGACATCCTGAGGTGGTAGTATAGAGAGTCTTGATGTCAGGTTATCAGGA
>MJUT01015800.1:286260-315108 GCA_002080005.1 Gigantidas platifrons | reverse complement strand
CTCAATCAGGGTAAATTACCTCTACTACACCTCAATCAGGATAAATTACCTCTACTACATCTTAATCAGGATAAATTACCTCTACTACACCTCCCTCAGGGTAAATTACCTCTACAACACTTCAATCGGGGTAAATTACCTCTACTACATCTCAATCAGGGTAAATTACCTCTACAACACCTCAATCAGGGTAAATTACCTTTACTACATCTCAATCAGGGTAAATTACCTCTACTACATCTTAATCAGGGTAAATTACCTTTACTACATCTTAATCAGGATAAATTACCTCTACTACACCTCCCTCAGGGTAAATTACCTCTACAACACCTCAATCAGGGTAAATTACCTCTACTACATCTCAATCAGGGTAAATTACCTTTACTACATCTTAATCAGGGTAAATTACCTCTACTACACCTCAATCAGGGTAAATTTCCTCTACTACACCTCAATCAGGGTAAATTACCTCTACTACATCTTAATCAGGGTGCATTACCTCTACTACATCTCAATCAGGGTAAATTACCTTTAGTTCATCTCAATCAGGGTAAATTGCCTCTACTACATCTCAATCAGGGTAAATTTCCTCTACTACATCTTAATCAGGATAAATTACCTCTACAACACCTCACTCAGGGTAAATTACCTCTACTACACCTCAATCAGGGTAAATTACCTCTACTACATCTTAATCAGGATAAATTACCTCTACAACACCTCACTCAGGGTAAATTACCTCTACTACATCTCAATCAGGATAAATTACCTCTACTACACCTCAAGCAGGGTAAATTACCTCTACTACACCTCAATCAGGGTAAATTACCTCTACTACATCTCAATCAGGGTAAATTACCTCTACAACACCTCAATCAGGGTAAATTACCTCTACAACACCTCAATCAGGGTAAATTTCCTCTACTACATCTTAATCAGGATAAATTACCTCTACAACACCTCAATCAGGGTAAATTACCTCTACTACACCTCAATCAGGGTAAATTACCTCTACTACATCTTAATCACGATAAATTACCTCTACAACACCTCAATCAGGGTAAATTACCTCTACTACACCTCCCACAGGGTAAATTACCTCTACAACACCTCAATCAGGGTAAATTACCTCTACTACACCTCAATCAGGGTAAATTACCTCTACTACACCTCAATCAGGGTAAATTACCTTTAGTTCATCTCAATCAGGGTAAATTGCCTCTACTACATCTCAATCAGGGTAAATTTCCTCTACTACATCTCAATCAGGGTAAATTGCCATCAATTACGGTAATAGGCCATTTCCACATTCCAGATTTGATTATAAAATTATACAATTTTTATAAGAGTTATTGTCCTTACAATGTGCAAAATTGTATCCATTCTGGCAAGAACAACGGAAAGGATGAAGAATTTGAGCATAGTTTTTCGTAAAATTTGTAGATCTTTGAACCTTTTAAAAAAATCAGAGGATAATTATATAGCAAATAGAAAATTTGCAAGTTGATATTACATTAAAATTTTGCACAGATTTTGGGAAAGATAAATGTTATTATCATTGAATTTAGCATGAAAAGGGAGCCATATTAAAGGGAAACATCTCCTGTATATCTCTGTAAAAACTTATAAATTTTAGACTCAAGTCTGAAATGTGTAACTGATCTATTAGCCCCATACGTAAAATTTGAAGTGTAAAACAAATACACAACACAACAAAGTCATCCCCGTGTGTTATCCATACTGTGCAGCACAAAAAAACTTCATGCTATTTTCGACAGTTTGTCAGTTAAAATATGGTGAACGTTCACGCAAAAAAAGAATAGCAATGTAATCAGAGTTTTAAAAACACAATTTACTTATTCTCAACTTTAAGCCTCCAATAAATCTATAGCAACAAATAGGACCTTGAAGAAATACACTACTATTGTAAAATGACAATACAAGATATTGATGGATACAATCTAAGTAAATAAGGGGACATAACCCAAACTGATATTTGATAGAGCCACACACTAATACAAAATAATTTTTTGTGTTTTGCAGATGAGTAATCTCATAGGGTTTTCTGTGTCGTGAATGCTTCAGGAGACAGAAAAAACTTACTTGTGAGGAGGACAAGGATGCAGAGGACAGCAAAAAGGAAGAATATAAAGCAATTAGCCATGAACTATACCTAAATAGTGTCAAACCAACAATGAAAGTTTAGTCAAACTAGAGGCTCAGCCCACTGAGCCTGTATCGCTCACCTGACAATAGAATGATACTGAAGCAAATTTCAAAGGGAGATAATCATTACCTTAACTGTTTTCTATATTTATGCATAAAAGATAATGTCTTTGGGCCAGGTGAGCTAAAAAATTATGAAAAAAGAGCAATAACTCCTAGATGGGTAATAAGATTTACTTCAAAATTGCAGGGCATGTAGATCTTGACAAGTTGAACATGTTTTCAGTTTACACTTAACATCTATCTCTTATAGTTTTTGAAATATAAGACGAAAAGTATTAAAAATTTTAAAATTTGATGAAAAAAGAGCAATAACTCCAAAATGGGTACTGGCATTTACTTCAAAATTGCAGTGTAGGTAGATCTTGACATGCTGCACATTTTTGCAATTTAAACTTAATATCTCTCTCTTATAGTTTTTGAAATATAAGACGAACAGTATTAAAAATTTTTACAATTTGATGAAAAAAGGGCAACAACTCCAAAATGGGTAATGGGATATACTTCAAAATTGCAGGGTAGGTAGATCTTGCCATGTTGAACATGTTTGCAGTTTAAACTTAACATCTATCTCTTATAGTTTTTGAAATAAAGGACAAAAAGTATTAAATTTTGAAAACTTGATGAAAAAAGGGAAATAACTCCAAAATGAGTAATGGGATTTACTTCAAAATCGCAGGGTAGGTAGATCGTGACATGCTGCACATTTTTGCAATTTAAACTTAACATCTCTCTCTTATAGTTTTTGAAATATAAGACGAAAAGTATTAAAATTTTAAAAATTTGATGAAAAAAGGGCAATAACTCCAAAATGGGTAATGGCATTTACTTAAAAATTGCAGTGTAGGTAGATCTTGACATGATGCACATTTTTGCAATTTAAACCTAACATCTATCTCTTATAGTTTTTGAAATAAAGGACGAAAAATATTAAAATTTTAAAAATTTGATGAAAAAAGGGCAATAACTCCAAGATGGGTAATCAGATTTACTTCAAAATTGCAGGGTAGGTAGATCTTGCTGTGCTGATCATTTTTACCCCATGTCAGATTTTTGATATTATTAACGGTTTTTGAGTTATTACCCAAAAACCTGCAATTTTACCATATGTTCTATTTTTAGTAACAGTGGCCATGTTTGTTGGCCGAATGAAAAAAAATGAAGAAATCTTATAGAGGATCTTACATAGATGCTTCCTGCCAAGTTTGGCTCCATTTGGCCAAGCAGTTTCAGAGGAGAAGATTTTTTTAACATTAGCCAATCAGAAACAAGAATTGCCCTTGGTGGCCATCTTTGTTGGCGGAATGGGACGAAATGAAGAAATTTTATAGAGGACCTTATATAGATGTTTTCTGCCAAGTTTGGTTCCATTTGGCCCAGTTGTTTCAGAGGAGTAGATTAAAATATGAAAAAGTTAACGGACGGACGACGGACGCCAAGTGATGGCAATACCCCAGTGACAACATACTTATTAGTTATAAAAAGAAAGTTTAAACAGCGATGGTCAACAATTCCACCAATATCAACAAAACGAACTATCCCATCACTGAACCCAAAACAAGACATTGGAAATCCAGATCTTGCTTGGGACAGCCACAACAATGTGACAGGGTTAAACCAGTTAATGAGATCCCAATCCTCCCCTCTTGATATGTGGATCTCCCAACAGCAATACATATATAAAACAAGAGATCAAAAACAGGCACAGATTTATGGTTTTTTGGATTTTTTAAGGAATGGATATAAACAATTTAATGCATTTTCAAAACATTTTTTTTTTTTAATTAAAATTCTTAAATTTTATTTGAAAATTGGATATAATCAACACTAGATAAGAAGGAAATATTAATTCTTGAATTTTTTAGCACAAAATCCAAATAACTATAAATCAGTTGGTGTAGTCTAGAACATTCCAGATTGACTTACAAATGCCAGTTTTTATGAACAAATACATTGGTCTTCTGTAAGTTATATGTTCTACCAGATTTCAGCCACAAAATGTAAGCAAACAACAAAATAGACATCTAATACAAGGATTGATATAAGAGTGAGATGACAACAGATTTCATGTTATCTTGACTTCTGGGTACTTAACAAGGCCAAGTCAAATAAAGCTTTTGTTTCTCATCTCTAACTGAACATCAAGGATTTTGTTTGATTTTATGATACAGAGCCATTCATGAAATGTTATACACTAAAAAGTGTTATAATTTTAATTTTACCATTTTGGTATCGAAAGTTAAAAAAAGAACATCTCCAAAATCACAAACTACTAATTTTTTAATAAGAAAAAAAAGGGTGTTAGCATTAATGAGAAACAAAAAACTTTTAATTAATTGGCCAAGAATTAGGATTTAATGATTTTTATAATGAAATAAAACTATTAAATTCAATTTTCTTATTTTATTTAAGAAGATTTTGTTAACATTTTGTTCTCTATAATCAGATCCATAGTGTATATATATATATATATGTCTTAGATTAAATAGAACTATAAATTTACAAGTTTGTATAAATATATGATTTATCTATAGAATTTACATAATATAATATTGTATCATAATAAACATGGAATGGCTACTGTCTAGGGAATAATAAAACACCTCTTTTATGTAGTAAAAATATAACTTCAAAATTATAAGGTAAATGTGTCAAAATACGTTTTATATACAAAACAATACAAAAATGTATTTATAGACAATATTCTTCACCCTTCCGGAATTTCAGACCCTCAGGTAATGGTGAATCCTTGATATCTCTTTTTGAAATAGTGGAATCAAAGACATTCATTGGGTACAAGGGAATTATGAAAGATCCTCTTCCATTCCAAGGAAACAATAGATCCTTTTCCAAATCAGGAAAATTATAAACCCCACTCTGACCCAGGAGAATATAGACCCCCATATCTGGAGGAATTCTAGGCCATCCCTTGGTCCAGGAAAATTAAAGATCTACCTCCTATTCTTATTATTATCTAGAGAAATTACTGACCCGCTGTTGATTCAATGGAATCAATAAACTAACCACATATCTAGGGGAAATACATCCCTATCTTATCAATAATATTAGAGACCTCATTTAATCCAGGAGAATTAAAAATCTACCCCCCTATCTAAGGGATTTTAGCCCTTCCTCATATCCAGGGACATTGTAGAAGCCCAAATGATTGAGTGAACTGTAAAACTTCTATTTATCTGATGGGACATTGTAATTTAACATCTGAGATCAAGTATAATATCAAAGTTACCTCCCCTTGTATATCCTTTATAACTTATTACATTCTAAATATTTCTGTAGTCATTCTAAAGATGATAAAAAAAAAGGCTTAAGACAAACTGTGATTTTAATAAATAATTTGTAGAAACCATAGTAACTAAACAATAACAAATAATGACATGCATTTGTCTTACGAGCACACACACACATATTTTAATCACATGCTGAAACAGAAAAAAAAACAACAGAAAAATCTGAATCATACACATATATATGTCTCTAAGAGATAACACTTTGTATTGTCCTTTCAGAATAAAATTTAGAACATATCCAAAAAGAAAATTTGCATATCTGAAGAAAATTATTGTTGTCATGTCTATACACAGAAAAATTATAATATTTCATTTTTTTTTATAAAAAAAAAGAAGAAGTAAGGCCATACAAAGTTAATTTCTTGGTTCTCAGGCCCGCCCGCATGTGGAAATTCGTCGCCGCATTGCCGATTTTATTGCAAAAATAGTTAAAAAAAAAAATTAAATGCGGTAGCGCTGTCCGTACGGAAAAAACAACCGCATCCGTTTTTCTCTTATATCGCGTGGTCGGTGAAACGCTTTAAAACGCATCATGCTTAAATGAGATTTAAAGCATCGTTATGACAATGTATAAATAAAAAACATGTTTCCGTTTGACATTTAGACAAAATGTCAATCGTTTCTGTGCAAATTCGGCACAAATGTTTGCCAGTTTTACCAGGAAACATAATAGGGGGGCTTCTCCGAAGCTTGTACCTTATTGGAATTGTTTACGGAGATAAACAAATGGTACGTTGGGACCAGCGGATTGGACGTTTCCATAAAAATTAACCACTTGTGATGTTTCTGCCACCATCGGAAGAAATAAAATTGAAATTTTCAATAAAGTAATGAAAAGATTTATACATTGCCATATTTTTCACACAAAAAAGAAGAAAAAATGCCTCCCTCATCACTTTTTACAGCAGTAAAAGGATAAAAAAAAATGCCGCCCTCCCTCATCAATTTTGACAAAAAAGGGCCTGAGAACCAAGTAATTAACTTTGCATGGCCTAAACAATTTTTTTTTTTTACAATATTTTAAACTCATTATTCATAACTTTGATGGACATAATTTTCTTGCACTGATAAAGTTATTTCCTTCAGGTTATACAGGACTATTATCTCCCTTGTATAACTAAAGAAGATAATTTACAACATTTTATTGCAAAAAAAAGTAAAGAGTTTTGGCAGTTGTATAATGATTAGTAATGATACACTAGTCTTAATTCTGTCCTCATAATGATAAAATAAAAATGGAGTTTATTTAACTGAAAATATTATAACTGATATTTGATTATATAAAATCTTTAAAAATCATAAAGAAGAAAAAACTGGATATTTGTCTAATACATGTACTACCTTTGTTAATTATTAACATGATAATTTGCTCTATGTTAAGTTTGTAAGTTTGTAGTCTGTTGATTATGATGAAAGGTGTGTGCAAATTTACAAAATGAGATATATATAGATATAAATATATATAATTTCTTTCGAAAAAAGTTAAAATAAACATTGATTGTTGCTTAAAGTCTAGCAGCAAATATTCCATATCAATTTTTATTTCAGGACTAGTAAAACAAAATATAAATTACTTTTCAAATATGACATATCAAAATTCATCAAGATCTGCATATTTTGGTCACATGCAAAAATAAACATAAGAAAGAAAAAAAAACTATTTGCAATTCTAGAAATGCAGTTATTTAACATTTTGTTCAGAGATCTGTAATTGTTAATCATTCATGAAGAGTTACTGCCCTTTAACAACGATTACCAATATAAAATAAAAATAATTATATACAGCACATAATGTTTTGTATATTTAACTTTATAATAAGTCAAGTCTTTATACATCTTTCATGTACTTCATTAATCTTCAGAAGTTAAAATTTTTACTTTAACATATTTGCAAAAAAATCTTTATACAATTTATTCTCACTTGACATTGCAAAGTGAAAAGTTAAAGTTTTTGCTTGTAATTAAAGAGCAGCATTCAGATCCACTGAAGCATTCTGGGATACATACAGAAATGACATTATACAACAGCTATAAAAGAATACCTTGTGTCGTCAGATTTGCCGAGCATATAATTTCTCCGGCAGCATTTTCAGCACGGCAAGAATACACAACATCAGAGTCCTCTAAAGAAACGTCATGAATTTCCAACACGGCACGATCTCCTTCTTGTTTAATATGGTATTTTGCACTTTCCTCGATCACCGATTCGTCAGCCAGCCATGTGACTTTTGGTGTTGGCTTACCGAGTACAGTGCATTCAAGAATAGCTGTGTCCAAATATTCTACAATAACATCCTTTAAGGTTTCGGTAAATTTAGGAGATTCTAATTGAATAAGAACTTCGGCGCTACTAGAGGCGACACCTTTGTCGTTAACGGCCTTGACCATGTATTCTCCTTCATCTTCAGGAATTGTATCCAAAATAGTCAGTCTTGAAGTGTCATCTGTGTTATCATAACTGTAAAAGATGGAAAACAAAATTGTTGAATTTAAGGCTTGCATATTCATCGGTTGATCAAAAGTTCTAATATTGGTAAGCTTAGACAGAGTCGTGTCAGATGTTATTGGAGTGTTGTGTATTTTAATCAGATGAAATAAGGCACATGTGTTGGTATTTCTTATTGTGATTGTACAAGTACCAATAGTATATCTTCTATCAACTGGATAACTCATTTTCAATAACCGATTTTATGAAATGAAAGTTCAAACAGTGAAGGTCAATAATTCTACAATTTAACAAACACATCTTACTTCCTGAACACAAGAAAGCCATGCCACATTGTGTTGGAAGTCCTGGTTCTGGCAGGATTAACTTAGTTAATGGGATCCAAACCTTGATCATTTGATCTCATACAGCAATACATATATATTTATAAAATAGCTGTGTTTTTTTTTTGTTTTTTTTGTTTTTGTTTTTTATCAGATAAATATATGAAATACCTGTTTTTTCTATTCATTTAAAAATAAATATCCAGTCTCACTAGGGATAATTCATTTATAAATATTAATGTAACCAGATTATGTTTAAGAAAACCAACTACAATAAAATCTCATAAAAGCTGGATAAAGCAATAATTATCTTTAAATTTGCCTAGTATGTGAGTTATCGTCACTTAACCAGTAAGGAGGCAGTTATCCATGTAAATAACTAACACATACATTTTGAGACATGTTCACTGACAATTATACTATAGATAAAGCTATATATTTCTTCAGGACTCAACAAACCAGGCCAAGTGGGCACCTTTTTGCCTTCGTTTTATTGAAATTACCCTATTCCAGCCAAAAGGCACAGCTTTAGCTGCCCATGTCAGTCATTGTAAATTTGTATTTTTTCACCAATAATCATGCTTTTTTTTCCATATTTACAAAAAAGGAGCTCCCATGTTACTGAAATTTGACCAATGCAAGATTTGATGTTCAATATTTTATTACAAACTCATTGATTCCATCCTTTTCAAGATGGATGTGAAGCGGGGAAAGAACTGTTAAAATTTTGCAAGCTTTTCGGATGTCTCTCAGATTTTCCCTCACGTCACCCTGAAGTCAACAGAGAGGTCAAGTTACACTCTTTTTACTAAGTGGTGACCCTGTTCTTTAAGTAATATATTACTTACATAAACCTGTCTCCGATAATTTCTTCTCCGTCTTTGAGCCATGAAACTCTTGGTTTAGGAATACCTTTGATCTTGCACTCAAGGATGATGGGAGCTCCGACATCAATCTCTTTGTCTTCAATTCGGGAGACAAATGTTGGTGCTTCGCCTAGAAATATAACACACAACATATATATATATGCATGAATTCATAAGTAATATTTAAATGATTAAAGAGAAATCTTAAAAAGGGTACCTGAATTTTGTGTTTTTAAGACAAACTGTTTGACAAAGGCTCACTTTTATTTTAGGGAAATCTAATTTAACTAAACTTAACTTACAAAATGAATTATTTTTTTCTTCACCAAAAAATCATGATTTGTATATCTTCTACCTGAGTATTGAATTATAAGTCTTTAAAACTTACTGCACCCTGTGGATCTCCATTTCTAAAAAAAACCTAAATATTCTGACACTTGTTAAAAATATCCCTCATCTTTGATATGTTGACATAAAACAACCTATTTATTACTGTAATGTAACATGTACAACTATCTGAACAGTTGTTGTTAAATTTTGAGATTGCATAGGATTATGGATATTATATTTGTTTTTATGGATATTTTAGAAATATTGTGACAGTCAGTGTTATTATTGGAGGAAATTGAAGCACTGACCTGTTTCATGTCACTTACAAACTTTTAGGGAGATGAACATAATACAATATAACATTACTTCAAAAAATATATATTTAACATCTGTTATTTTTGCCTTACAATTGCAGGACCGTCATGACTGTTATTGTATTGGATTGGTTGATTTTAATGGTTAATGGTGTTTGATGCCACTTTCAACAATATTTCAGTTTTATTGGTGGTGGAAACCGGAGTGCCCGGAGAAAACCACAGAACTGCCGAAAGTCACTGACAAACTTTACCACATAATGTTGTAACGCCTGAGCAGGAATCAAACTCACAACATCAGTACTGATTGCCTAAATAGTTGTAAATCCAACTACCATACAATTATGACTGTGACGGCCTCTATTGTAATGGAGCTGAACTGACATCTGCTTATGAAATCAGTACCTATCATTACTAACATTGGTGCTCTGGCCATATTTATTTGATACAGCAAAAGTTTGTTACTGACTTGTGGCAAGTCAGTGGTTTTCTCATGGTCCTCTGGTTTCCTCCACCAATAAAACTGACCATCAATTTTTGACAGTGGTGTTTAACACACACACAACCCATCCGATTCGAAAAAATATAATTAAAATAAAGTTCATTCAGTTATTATTAATATGTATATGATACAATGCTATCAAACCAAACTGACCTCTCTTACAATGTATATCCTTCACCCTTATGCCATAATGATCACAGAAATTTCATCAAAGATTTATAACATACTGTACGTCTGTTTTGAGCCAGTCTATTCTGTTTATATTCTTAGATTTTGACTACTGGTGCCACAACATTGTCAGTTTGTAATGCAAAGTAATTTTGTGATGTCACATGACATTGTCAATTTGTAATGCAAAATACTTTTGTGACGTCACATGACATTGTCAATTTGTAATGCAAAGTATTTTTGTGACATCACATGACATTGTCAATTTGTAATGCAAAGTATTTTTGTGACATCCCATGACCTTGTCAATTTGTAATGCAAAGTATTTTTGTGACATCACATGACATTGTCAATTTGTAATGCAAAGTACTTTTGTGATGTCACATGACATTGTCAATTTGTAATGCAAAGTATTTTTGTGATGTCACATGGCATTGTCCATTTGTAATGCAAAGTATTTATATGACATCCCATGACATTGTCAATTTGTAATGTGTTTTAAGTTGTTTTTACTTTATAAGTACTTTTGTTTTGTACTGGTCTTTGTTTGACACAATTCCGTAATCATAGAAAAGGTAATGACATGGAGGAATATTTTCTTGTATGAACTACTGCACATATTCAATAAAAAAAAGTACAGATTTATTCCAAATGAAATAATTTCTTTTTACTCAATGAAAATTTTGTACTCAAAATGGTTTCCTTTACATTAAAGTATTTTTTATTAAATACATGATTGATTGATTGATTGATTGATTGATGTTTAATGTCCAGCGAGCAATTTTTC
This sequence comes from Gigantidas platifrons, assembly GCA_002080005.1. Classification (NCBI taxonomy): domain Eukaryota; kingdom Metazoa; phylum Mollusca; class Bivalvia; order Mytilida; family Modiolidae; genus Gigantidas; species Gigantidas platifrons. The sequence continues at coordinate 303,838 of MJUT01015800.1, read as the reverse complement.
AGCTATATTCAGGACGAGAATAATTTAAACGCCACGGGACTCGAAACGAAATATGATGGGTAGGGACGGAGAATTTTGCCAGTACAACAGGTCTCCTATGGACCACTCATCATGAGCTGTTACACTGGGTTCTTTAACGTGCGAAGAGGGTGGCAATATCTCAACACGGGACCTCGGTTTTATTTACGTCTCATCCGAAGGACGGGTTGGCTGTCAATTTATACATCCCGCACAACCGACGGATGCCCCTTCAAGCCGAAGAAGCTCTCGGTCCCATTTCTATACCCTGGGGTTCCCGCGGGGTTGACCCCTTTTAGAGGACTAGTGCCTCTAGGACGGAGAAACCTGGTGCCTATTCTTACCCCCGGCACACCCTCTGGGAGAGGGTTATATGTCAATGCCATAAATGCATTGGGTACTGCATTATTAAGTGAAAGCTTGCACAGTTACCCTATACTTGTGATGTTGTGAAGAAAACATTACTATAACAAATGGACTAGACTAAAAACAAACGAAGTAACAAGAACTCTTTGTAAAAACAAAAATCCTAGTAAAGAAATGAAGTTCCTGTGATCTTATAAAAAGTGTAATATAATAAAAAAAAACAATAAAAAACATAAAACATGTATCAGTACAAATAAAACAAAGTAAAATATACCATAATGATCATATACCTATACTATACTCAACTCTACCTTAACCATGATGAAATATAAAAATAAATAAAATGTTTTAACGAAATTACAGTACTGTCAATGTTTGACTCATTTTCATCTGAGAAACAAACATCTGCAAAAAAAAATTATATAAACATATTTGTTTTACCCTATTTACATATTAGAGGTCTCCTCAAGAGTTCTGATATAATATTAAGATGGACTATTCCCCCCCCCCCACACCCCTCCTCCAAAAAAAATATATCCCCATCTTTTAAATACTACTAGGATATTCTGTGACATAAATCACAAAAATGAATACTTTTTCTCCTGAAATTATATGTGAACTTTTGATATGATCCCTTATTTCCTTTACATACTAGTATTACAAACACAAATGAATTCCTTCCATATTTGTACATGTGCATACAAGTGTGTAAAACAATTCCAACATCACACCCTTAACCACAACCTTTTTTTTTTTTAATAAATATTCATTTACCTTTTCATAAGGCTCCCAAGTTTCTATAACAGTTACTGTTGAACATTGTTTTATTAAAATAACTGAATTCACATGTAAACCAAGTTCATGTTTCAAGATGACAACTCTGTAAAGTTAACCAATTCAAAATGGCAGTCATATATTTTGAAGTGATATCACACACACACACCTTCTCAGCATTGGTCAATTCATTATTTGATGAGCCTTGTGACATCAAAATGAATGGGACAAAAGATTTTTGTTCTGAATTAATAGAATATTCAAATAATCCATCGTAAATAGACCTTCTCATGATAAATATGTCTTTACTTTATTTGTAAAGATCTCTTTTTCATTTCCCAAGATTAATTTAAAAAAAAAACCCTGATTTGTTGTTTATTAATGTGAGAGGGAGGGATAAATCTTCAGCAAATACTATTTTTTTCTCTCAAATGTAATCTTACCAATAGGATTGACAAAGAGTTGTCCTACACTGGAGGTTGTTCCAGATTCATTGGTTGCCTTGACAATATACTCTGCATCATCATCAGGGATTACATCTTTAACAATTAGGGAGGCAAAATTCCCTCTCAATTCTACCTTGCAATGATCATTAGAATCAAGAAGTTGTCCATCCTTGTACCTATAGAAAGCAATGTTATAAGTTTACTGGTGTATAATTATATTAATACATTGAAACAATGAGTATTTCATAGGAAATGCATGAGATAATATGTTCTGACATTAAATACTAATAAGCCATATCATAAGAGATATGACATACACATGTATTGTTCAGAGCAGAATAGTACTTATTCAACATCGAAGTGTAATTAATATTCACAAACAGCCATTGATATTTGTACAATATGACCTACTGTATAACAGAAATTAGAACAAGATGTTGCACGCTACGTCGTGCTAAGAATACCCCCACTCGTTCATTTGTAAGTCGCACGGTAAACAGGAAGTAGATGTGCAGTAAACCTGGAAAGGGGAGACACGATACAAGTCACCATGCCAAAGCCATATATCAAATATAAAATCATTTCTTCCAGTAGAAGCTGAGATAACTGTTACAAAAGTTTTCATTACGGCAAACATGAAAAATTCTAAGTCGCACTGTTAACAGGAAGTAGATGCGCGGTAAACCTGGAAAGGGGAGACAAGGTACAAGTCACCATGCCAAAGCCATATATCAAATATAAAATCATTTCTTCCAGTAGAAGCTGAGATAACTGTTACGAAAGTGTGAACGGACAAACGGACGTACAGACAAGGTGATTGCAATATAGCCCCCTCTCTATGAGTGGGGGTATAATATGTTAAAATCTTATTGTGTTTCAAAGATGTCACAATCTTATTATTGAAATATATTGTATGAGGGATATAATGTGTTGATAAACAATCAAGCATAATTAACTGCATATCAAATCTTCATTCTCAAGGTTTAGAAACCTAATAATAAAATCATAAGCAATTTTAATTGTTTGTCCTTTTTCTTTTGGTCATTGGGCTGTTTTCCTTCCTTGATGTATGGCTTCTAGTTTAAAAATTGTCCAGATACAAGATTTTTTAACTTAGAACATCTTCTCCTTTATATAAACAATATACATATACAGTTGAACATACACAAAAGCTACAGTCTTCATTAATAATTAGGATCAATTCTCATTAACCCTGTAGTATCTTCAAACTTTTCTTAAAGAAGTTAAATAAGTTCTATTACATGAAGAAAGTTTTATTTTCAAAGATACATGTACAAGATTTTAGAGATAATAATAATAATAATAATAATAAATTTATAAAGCGCCCTATATAACTTTACAAATTACTCTAAGGCGCTGTACACAAAAATAAAAATTTGAAAAAAATTACAATGTAAAAAGCATATTGTGACAATAAAAATAATTCATAAATATCTAAAAATGGAAAACAAATAAAACATATTATATATACCCTTAAAAGGCTCAATAAAACATATTATATATACCTTTAAAAAAAAAAAATATCCGAGTATGCTGATACTGACGAAGGTGAATACAGATCTATGTAAGGTGATATAGATATTGGCTAACAAAGACATGGAGCCGTGTGATAACACTAAATATTATCTTTTAAATTAAATATCATCTTACCATGAGACTTTTGGGAATGGAGAACCAGTCAGTTGTACAATGAAGGTAACAGTATCGCCCTCTGTCACTTCCTGGTCTGATAGATCTCTGAGGAATTGTGGGATAGTAGCCTCCTCTGAAATATATGCTGAGAATGTCTGTGATACCTGTTGAAGAATAACCCACAACAGAAATAAGTTTAATGCCATAGTTTTCTTTCTGGGAAAAAGAAGTAATACAAATAGCTGAACTAAATTTTGTCACCCATTTTGAAAATGTCTTCTACCATTCATTTCCTATACATGGTCGAGTGTTTATATATACCTAATGTGAATCGCTCCTCTAAAGCATGCCAAGGTGATTGATGTTGCAGATTTTTACAGGTGGAATGGCGACAATTCATAAACTTGGTGAAAATGTAATGCAATTGGGAAATTTGAGGTTAAACTGGGAATTCTATGCAATAGGCAAAGTGTATAGGAAAAAAATTAGGAAAAATCCAGTTGCATTGAAATTTCAAACAACTAATTTTTCTCATGCACAATACTGGTATCTTAAAGTATCTCTAGATACCAAAGTTCTCACTATCTAATTTACATCAATTCTTCCTGGTCATTTCCCTGTTATTTTTCAATAATTTGTGATCATGTGAGATGACTCTTGTATATCTTGTAAATCATTGTCACTATTATTCAATATTGAAAGAAAAAACTAATATTTCAATAATTTCGAGTATAGACTGCCTCATTTAAAGGTTTTGGCTGCAAAATCTAAAATAATCGTGATTCTCCAAACCAGATGTTGTTTTGTATATATGTATATATATGAGAATATATGTATGAGAATGAAAGTTATAATTGATACAGTGACTATATATATATATATATATATATATATATATACATGTATAAGTAATATTTATTAAAAAGCCTAGGCTAGACTTTTAATAATTATATCTTTTTCCTGTTTCTTAGCTTGTTATATTAATATATGTATTTAATTCTGGCAAGGCTGAACAGGGCTGGGCATTAAATGTATACATTTTTTCTGCATTTCCATTGTTTAATTAAGATTTTTATCAATTTAATTTCTGTGAAAATCTCTCTCTCTCTATTAGAAAGATTTCTGATGAAATTAAATACAGATTAATACATGGGCATTTCCATATTGGCCTGGTTATCATCCCGAGACTCCCATATCGGCCCAAGATGCAGTCGAGGGATGATAACCAGGCCAATATGGAAATGCCCATGTATTAAACTATTTATTACATACTTCCGACCTCTAAAAAAGAGACATCCATATTGGCCTGAGACGAAGTCGAGGCCCATATTGGCCCGGGCCAATATGGGCCTTGATATGGAAATGATCTTGTAGTAATCCAATAACCGGTTATTTTCCCGGGGTGTGAAAATATGGACAGTTTACTTCCGGTCATATTGGTCATACAAAAATGTCTTTATTTTAACTAAGTATGTAATAAACTAAATTATTGAACTTTAATTTGATAGAATTGTAGATATAATTGACAGTCATGCCATATATATACAGTTTTAAATCTACAACACCGAAGCCCACTATGTAAAACGAAAAAGTTTTGCCAGACAAAAAAAATGTATTAAGAAACCCATGCTCTTTATTTTATTTTTTTTTTATAAATAATTATTTAGTTTTATCACCTTGAAAGTCCCCAGCAAATCATACAATATTGTTGTTTTTAATATTGTACCTGAGTAATGTCAAAAGATTCTTCAACATCTTTGTCTGGAATCACAGCTCTCATTATTACTTTCTCTGCTGCAATATCTTCCCCTGAAGGCCCCTCTGGTTGATCCTCTATAGAGAAACTTGCATCCTGGGAAGAAGTGAACGAGTCTTCCTCGGGGACTGTCTCAAGATAGTCAATAGTATGAGTTACAAATCCAATGTTCTCAGGTTGTTCTTCATCTTCATAGATAATCATTTCATCTTCAATATCTTCAGAGCTGATATCTTCTGGAATAACAGCCTCTTTCTGAATATCTAAACCTGTCTGATCTTCTGCTTCATCAAGTTGAAATTCTGCAGAAGTGTCAACACCAGGAACAGACCCTGTTGGCATTTTAAATTCAAATGAAACATCTTCTCGATCTTGAATTGGTTTATCAGGGATACTTTCCTTAATAAATGAAACTTCCTCAATATCTTTTCCAGTTTGTTCATCAAGTTGTGCTTCACCAATTACATCTTCAAAGGATACTTCAGGCGGCATTTCTTCTTCAGGAATCACAAAGGATTCCTTTTCTGGGATTTCAGATATTGTGAATTGGTCGATTATATCTCCTGTATCAGGTTTATAGTCAATGTGTTCTTCAATTATATCTGGTTTCCTATCCTTTGATATTTCATCCCCAAAGATGTCAACAGGAAGTTCTTTTTGAATGGGCTTTTCAGGGACAGTAATATCACCATCCTGTATTTTACCAATGAACTTGTCATCGGTAGGTACAGGTTTTTCCGGAATGTCAATTTGTTCTGTTATATCCTGTGCTAAGAATTCTGGTTGTTCTTCTTGAGGTATGATAACTTTATCACTTACACTTTCATCTACAAGTTTATCTTTTTTGCTTTTGTCATGAATAACCTCAAATTCTTTCTTAGCTTTTTCAGAATCTTCTGTGATTGAAATGTCCTCAATCTTGATCTTTTCAGGTGATTTACCTTGAGTTTTTTCTGTTTGAATTTGTTCTTCTTTCTCCTCTTTTGAGGTAGGAACAACATCAGGCATCAACATTTCAAATTCTTTCTCTTCGATATCTTCTTCAGATGTTGCAGAAGAAACAGAAACATCTGCCTCAAATTCATCTTCTGGGATTTCCTCACTTGAAATAGAAACTTCCTCGTCGGTTTTATATTTTAATTCTTCATCGACTACAACTGGTTTCTCATCCTCAAATGAACTCGTTGATCCACCTGAGTATGGTTTGACATCTTTATCATCATCTGATGCCGTTTTGGGTAAATCAAGAGATGGAATTTCATCTTTAGAAATAATTGTAAATTCCTCGACAATAGGCTTGTCTTCAATTTGTACATTAGAGACCATTACAAATTCCTCCTGCTTTTCTGGAACGTCATCCTCAGTAAATGTCCTCTCAGCTTCAACATCCTTGGGTTGAGTAGGTGTCTGCTCTTCAACTGACACATCAGCAGATATGGTATGATCTTCCTCAAAGGAAGCTTCGTAACTTACATCCTCGGGGATAGATCGTTCAGATGATTCCTCTTCCTCTGTTTCAGGGTGTATTATAACTTCCTCCTTGAAAAGAGTTTGTGATAACTGGTGAGGATGAGAGGATGACATAAGTTTCCAGGTGTAGCTATGAGTAGGCGTGCGGTCAACAGGTGAGTCAAGCTGTGTTCAACAAGCAGAATAAAAAAACTCAGTTAACAAGCAAACATGCACAATGTAAAAAAAAAATAAAAAAATAAACAAACAAACAAACAAACAAACATGCTTTCATCCAAAATTGTAAAAAAATATAAAATGACTACATCATACAAGAATATCAGACCTTCTTTGAGGTCAATAATATCACTGGAGATATGATGTAACAAACATTCTACTTTTAATATTTCTCATTTGTTTGTAGGGAATATGTCTTATTTGTCATGAAAGTCATGTTATATGGGTGTAAAATATAGTCCTCCTCTAAACAAATATTGATTGCTCATTTATTGATGATTGTTTAACGTTTATCAAGTAGTATTTCAGCTATAATCATCAGGATGCGAGCCAGTTCAGTAGTATATAAAAACTATATGGAAACAAGAGAGGGATGGGCAAAGAGGGGCAACGACTTTTGACTACCACTGAAAAAATATGGAGAGTCTGGAAGTGGCTCACAATTTAGTCTTTTGTAGCAGCTATAATGCGTCTACTCATTTTTTGGAAATCTATAATAGAGGTTTTGACATAAAGTGAGAATGGCCTTCTCCAAACAAGGTACCACTGTGGTTCCGTATTAAAACCTGACAAATCCTCATCGACCGTCCCCCTTATTGTCACCTGAAGACGTGCTGAACAGCTTTGTGGGTTTGAGACCTATGAAAAGGGGGGGGGGGGAGGGGGGGAATCATAGCTGTGAAAACTATTTGATCACCCTTAGAAATTTTTTCAAACCATATTGATATTATTCAGATTAAGAGAAACAAGATGTTGCACGCTACATCGTGCTAAGAATACCCCCACTCGTTCATTTGTAAGTCGCATGGTAAACAGGAAGTAGATGTTCGGTAAAACCTGGAAAGGGGAGACACGGTACAAGTCACCATGCCAAAGCCATATATCAAATATAAAATCATTTCTTCCAGTAGAAGCTGAGATAACTGTTACACAAGTTTTCATTACGGCAAACATGAAAAATTCTAAGTCGCACTGTAAACAGGAAGTAGATGTGCGGTAAACCTGGAAAGGGGAGACATGGTTACCAAGTCACCATGCCAAAGCCATATATCAAATATAAAATCATTTCTTCCAGTAGAAGCTGAGATATCTGTTACGAAAGTGTGAACGGACGGACAAACGGATGGACGGACGGACAAGGTGATTGCAATATAGCCCCCTCTCTATGAGCGGGGGTATAATATTATAAAAGTTAAAATATCAAATAATTACTATTTTTAATATTTGTAGGAATTAGAAAGTCAACCTTTTATTATCAAGACAAGTAGATAAATATTTAAAGCTAACCATACAATCAGCGTTAGATGATCTAAGGTAAAGATATTTATGACATATTAATGCCACTTTCAACAATATTTCAGTTATATTGTGGCAATTAGCTTTATTGATGGAGGTAAGCAGAGTACCCGGTTTGATCCACCAACCTGCAAGAGGTCAGTGAAAAAACGTTTATTACATAAGGTTACATAATACTCCTAAACATAGACAGGAGTTAATCTCACAACAATAGAAGTGAGGGACACTGATTGAAAGTACACCTCAACATAGGCAGGAGTTGATCTTACAACATTAGAGGTGATAGGCACTGATTGGAAGTACACCTCAACATAGGCAGGAGTTGATCTTACAACATTAGAGATGAGGGGTACTGATTGAAAGTACACCTCAACATAGACAGGAGTTGATCTTACAACATTAGTGGTGAGGGGCACTGATTAAAAGTACACCTCAACATAGGCAGGAGTTGATCTTACAACATTAGAGATGATAGGCACTGATTGAAAGTACACCTCAACATAGGCAGGAGTTGATCTTACAACATTAGAGATGAGGGGCACTGATTGAAAGTACACCTCAACATAGGCAGGAGTTGATCTTACAACATTAGAGGTGATAGGCACTGATTGAAAGTACACCTCAACATAGGCAGGAGTTGATCTCACAGCTTTACAGGTGAGGGGCACTGATTGAAAGTACACCTCAACATAGACAGGAGTTGATATCACAACATTAGAGATGATAGGCACTGATTGAAAGTATAACTCAACATAGACAGGAGTTGATCTTACAACATTAGAGGTGATAGGCACTGATTGAAAGTACACCTCAACATAGGCAGGAGTTTATCTCACAACATTAGAGATAATAGGCACTGATTGAAAGTACACCTCAACATAGGCAGAAGTTGATCTCACAACCTTAGAGGCAAGAGGTACTGATTGAAAGTACACTTCAACATAGGCAGGAGTTGATCTCACAGCTTTAGTGGTGAGGGCCACTGATTGAAAGTACACCTCAACATAGGCAGGAGTTGATCTCACATTAGTGGTGAGGAGCACTGATTGAAAGTACACATCAACATAGGCAGGTGTTGATCTCACAACCTTAGAGGTGAGGGGTACTGATTGAAAGTACACATCAACATAGGCAGGTGTTGATCTCACAACATTAGTGGTGAGGGGCACTGACTGAATATGTAGAGGTAAATCCAATTACTATACCATCATGGCCATAATGTCATTTAGAAAATTACAGTATAAGAATACACACCAAAAATCATAAGAAACCATTTATGAGTTGACATAAAGGATGCTCATAGCCATCGGCTGTCAGCAATCCTGGATACAAAATCAGAGAATTTAATTAAATGATCTTTCAACCTATCACTGATTTTATGATATAGCTTTAAGAAAAATTTGGAAACTACATGGGAAAGCATGCATAAAATATGTACGATACTGAAAAAACAAAAACAAATGCAGAATTGAAGGAAGATATTACTGTAAATGTTCAAGTAACCGACGGTTTACTTTGTAATAAACAAAATACAGTATTCAAGTTATCTGAGGGGAAATTGAGCTAAAATAATACAGATGGGTTTTTCAATATAGAGTCAAAAGGTCACTTTGAAAATTTGAGCAAGTTGTTGTTACGTTTGTTAATAAGTATTTTTTATGAGTTTTTTTGTTTTGTTTGAAGGTCTTATTTAGTCCTTTGTGTCCTGTATCTTAAGTTGTAGTCTGGGAAAAAGTTCTTTACAACCTTAGTTAGAGATTGTATAGTTATTTTAAACTCTTTATTTTTCGGAAATACCTTTAGTATGATCAGCTTAAGAGAATATAATGACTAAAGCCATAGTTCACTTGAGGTCTAGAGAATACTATAACATAGACTACATTCTTATATCTAGTTTTCCAATCATTTGTTTTGTTGAATGATGTTCTATAAAGCAACAGATACACTGTATTTATGTTAATTTTGTTAAAGCTAGCATTCTCATGCAATATGAGAAAAAATACTTAAACAAAACTGTTGTAAACAAAGTAAACTTGCAAATTCACAGCTAGTATATACCAAATTAAGCATCAAAATTAAATGAGATTGTATGAGACGTTTGCTTAACATCTTTTTATAAGAACTTATTAAAAATACAAAATATTATATTGAAAAATATAACCCGTTTTTTTTTCACACTTATAAATTTGCATCAGAATGAATAAAAAATGAGTTAGTCCCCCTACCTCCACTTCCTGTGGTTTCTCCTTGACCTCTGATACTTGAACTGTGACCTCAGCTTCTTGGTCCTCTTCTGGTTTAATATCAAATGATGTAACATCTTTTTCTACTTCCTTTGGTTGTGGAGATTCTTCCCCTTCAATTAATTCTAAAATTTAAAATAAATATTCTTGTAATTTGTTTTTACCAAACACTGTCTAACCTCATTTTGTCAAAGTTGAAGGGATATCAAGTATTCAAGATATACAACGTAAATTAGGTCAAAAATACAATGGAAAATTTCAATTACCATATTTTGTATTCGTATCATGTAAAATAATAATAAACATTTTGACCAATATTTTAAAGAATGATGGCAATAAATTTAATTGTTTTTATACCACCTACCATTAACTGTGAGCAAGGCTGTAGCCTCAGCTTGACCAACTTCATTTACAGCCTTCACAGTATACACACCAGTGTCTTCTGGGAAAGCTTCAGATAGTAATAGAGTGCTCTCCCCTTCTTCACCAGGTATCACCTGATATACTTCATCGGTTGCGATTAGTTCATTGTTAACAAACCATTGGATCTCTGGAGCTGGTTCACCTTTGGCCTTTACAGTAAATTTGGTTGACTCGCCTTCTTGAACTTTGATGTCACCAATGCTGATGACAAACTCTGGTGCAATCATTTCCTCGGGTTGTTTCTGTTAATTAAAATATCAAATACATTTCAGCTGACAAAAATATTCTATTGATAAAGATTGATTTGCTGTAACTGTTAACAGAGTAAAATTGTGGTCTAAATTTGCTGTAACTGTTAACAGTGTAAAACTAGAACTGTGAGTGACCTCACTGAGTGATACCCCCCACTTGCAGTTAAGTAGGAGTTGTCCTTACAAGGTACATGCCTTCCCCCTTTTCGTGAAAGTATAAGTTAAATTATCTCCCCTTTTAAATTTAGGACAGCAACCATATTCCTTCATGCACATCTGCAGGTAGTGTACTACAAGTGTGTAAAGTTTCACAAAAATCCAATAAGCCGTTTAGGAGGAGTTGCGCTTACAAGGTACATGGACGGACGGACGGACGGACGGACGGACAGGGCGATTCCAATATACCCCCCCAGACTTTGTTTGCAGGGGATATAAATATGGTTTAAACTTGCTGTAACTGTTAACAGTGTAAAAGTATGGTTTAAACTTGCTGTAACTGTTAACAGTATAAAAGTATGGTTTAAACTCGCTGTAACTGTTAACAGTGTAAATGTATGGTTTAAACTCACTGTAACTGTTAACAGTGTAAATGTATGGTTTAAACTCGCTGTAACTGTTAACAGTGTAAATGTATGGTTACTGTTAACAGTGTAAATGTATGGTTTAAACTCGCTGTAACTGTTAACAGTGTAAATGTATGGTTTAAACTCGCTGTAACTGGTAACAGTGTAAATGTATGGTTTAAACTCGCTGTAACTGTTAACAGTGTAAATGTATGGTTTAAACTTGCTGTAACTGTTAACAGTGTAAATGTATGGTTTAAACTCGCTGTAACTGTTAACAGTGTAAATGTATGGTTTAAACTTGCTGTAACTGTTAACAGTGTAAATATATGGTTTAAACTCGCTTTAACTGTTAACAGTGTAAAAATATGGTTTAAACTCGCTTTAACTGTTAACATTGTAAGAATATGGTTTAAACTTGCTTTAACTGTTAACAGTGTAAATGTATGGCTTAAACTTGCTTTAACTGTTAACAGTGTAAATGTATGGTTTAAACTTGCTTTAACTATACTATAAATGAATGCATCCCTCTTTTACAAGTATAACGATTATGGTGCAGTCTGTGGCTACTTTAGAGAAGGCTCATTTTATTCTTCATATCATTTAACTTAATTCTGGATGTATAAGTGTGATACCTTTTGGAGAACTTCTCTGAAATCAACTTGTTCAGCCTCATACACAGTTTCAGTTGTTTCAATCTGTGTCACATCTTCAGAGAATTTTCTGAAATATTTAAAAGAGCAACATCCATACCATTTCCAGCAAAGCAATAATTTATTTATTTATTTGTGATAATGAGAAAATTTATATTAAATCCTTAAATAATTGCAACAATTTTGTTTAAAATCTTAATACAAAATAATATTATAACATTTAACAGACAGGCAAAAAGATCACAACTCATATTATAACACAAATACAGGATTTTGGTTTTGTATACAGTCTTCACTTTTGAAGGTATTTAAATGTGAATACCAAACTATGATCTTATTTTCAATGACATGAGAGTATTAGAGGACAATATATTACCTGGATTTAACTGTGGTAGTTTTAAGTACAGTTCTGAAGTCAAGTTGTTCAGATGAGTATTGTACACCAACTTTGGTTTTTCTAAACATGCAATAACAAAACAATACAAGACATGGTAATACTGCTTTCTACAATTTTCAAACTGACATTCACATTTTTTTTTCCAAAATCAGCAAATTGCAAAAAAATTATGAAGATATGCAATCATCAAATAACAATCAATAGATTTCTAAAATGCAGGATTTAAGCTATAGTAATGAAATAGTATTTTTGTTCCAATAATTTCTTTTTTGGTAAAAAACCCACTATTTACTAAAAAATATTTCTGTATTTACAAATGACTCTACTCTAAATGTATACAACCACTGACATTTTATGAATGGTCAAATGTGAAGAACAAAAAATAATAATTTAGTAACACTCAACCATATTATTATTACTTCTACAAGACAAATGGTGGGGTTGTAATTGAAATCAAATTTAAAAGTTCTTTTTTTTTATTTTTCAAAATAATTGATCTGCTCCTAATGTATCAAACGAATCAAACACATGCATTAATAACATACAACTTATTAGCTCTTCATGCATTATAACATAAAATAACAATTAATGGAGGTATGAAACCACATACTCCTCCTAGTAAATAAATATTGTTTTTAACATGACGTCCTTTTTACCTTTTTACGCTTTGTAAGCAAACGAGCAAATTATTGATTGGGTATAATTTAATTAGCACATGCACATCGTAAATGTACATGTTGATGAATTACCGTCTGCTCGAATTTGGCAGCATAAATTGTGTGCAACATTTTCTGCAAATGTAAATATAAATAACCGTCTTCAAATCAAAGTATACTACTGTATTTGTACTCTCAGACATATCAGAATCAAAATAAATCATGGAAGCCAGAATGTGCTTTGAGTTTTAACATGGGTTGGCGGATATTAGTAAATTCTATCCCTCGCCTCTGGCTCGGGATAAAATCCTAATATCTGCCAACCAATGTTAAAACTCAAAACACATTCTGACTTCCATGATTTATTTCTTAGATAATTTTGGCTTCATAAATTTTTAATCAAAAGGAAATAAAAAATGCCCGCCAACTATACAAAATAATTTAGGTTAGAAATCATTCTACATAACAGAACTTGCATGTACTGCACTCAAATCGTGTAATGTAAAATTAAACAAATAATTTATTTTCAATCCAACAAATTCTTGAATCACCAGCAGTGACTTATTTCCAAACTTTCTAGCAATTCATAATCTTATGTTCATTATTGACTATCAGACTCAAACAAATTGATTCAGTTGAAACTTTTACCAATAAAATCAAAGATAACATGTTTATCTGTAAGAGTTACCTAAAAATAACATACCAAAATTTGTACAAACAAGGTTTGCTTGTAAATTATAAAACACACACACACACATCTATCATCAAGATTCAAGCATGCATTGTTTTGAGATTGTTTGACTTACACTTTAGATTTGAGAACATCCCTGAAGTCTAGTTGTTCAGCTTGCTGTTCAGGTACAAGTTCTACTTTCTCTATAATTTCTGGTTTGGGAGTCTCCTCTACATCACCAGCATCTAATTCATCTTCTGTAATTAAAGTATACAGAGTAGTGAATCTATGAATAGTTAACTATCATGTCTTACAAATTATAAGTCAGTGTCTTTTGACATTGAGAAGTTGTTTATGTGACATTCCCTTTCTTTTTAAGGATCATGATTTTTAATCTTTCCAAATGTTTACCATACCTGTAATGACTTTAAGAACTGCTGAACATAAAGCTCTACCAGCCTCATTCTCTGCTTGAACTGTATATTTCCCAGAATCCTCAGGGAAGGCTTCAGGAAGTAGAAGTGTGTTCTCTCCCTCTTCACCTGGCATGATCTTGTAGATATCATCTGATACAATTGGTTTGTCATCATGAAACCATGCGACTGTTGGTTCAGGTTGACCTGTGACCTTTGTCACAAATTTAGCTTCATCACCTTCATTAACCTCAGTACTTCTGATGGTCTGTGCAAATTCAGGGGCAACAAGTTTTGGTTTCTCAACCTGCAGATATAGTAAAATAGGCATAATAAATAATGATTTTCTCCCCTACCTACCAACTAAAAACTGACCCTGTTAAAAAGTTGTGCAATTTCAATTACTGCATCAACTTATAGATAATACTGTGAACAGAAAACCAACAAATTATCATTTCTGTAATAGAAGTGATCTCAAAAGAAGAGGGATCTCTGGTAATGTAATGAAATGACTTTGAAATTTACAAACACCATAAAATGATAGTCCTATCAAATATGTGTTATATGACCATCAAAATGAAACAATGAATAATGGTCACACAATACAGGCAACCTCTAACTACTGACAAAGACTCTCACAGCAGACACAAGATCACTTTATATTCTTAAGAATTCTATGAGACTGAATAAAGGGCTCACTGATCAGACAGATATAGACTCTCAGCAGACACAAGATCACTTTATATTCTTAAGAATTATATGAGCCTGAATAAAGGGCTCACTGATCAGACAGATTTAGACTCTCAGCAGACACAAGATCACTTTATATTCTTAAGAATTCTATGAGCTTGAATAAAGGGCTCATTGATCAGACAGATTTAGACTCTCAGCAGACACAAGATCACTTTATATTCTTAAGAATTCTATGAGCCTGAATAAAGGGCTCATTGGTCAGACAGATATAGACTCTCACAGCTGACACAAGATCATCTTATTTTCTTCAGAACAAAGGGCTCACTGATCAGACAGAGTAAGACACTCGTAGCAGATAAAAGATCATCTTACCGTCTTAAGAATGTCTCTGAAGTCTTTTTGTTCTGCTTCATCGATTTCCAATACCTCTTCACCAGTGATATCTTGCTCAAATTTCCTAATATAGAAAAAGTATGTATTCTTTATTCGTTAAATGTAAAAATATGACATATGAATATTAACAATCATTGATATCAATATTTTTGACAAACTGCCATGTGCAGTGAACATTTTGCTGTAAAATAAACACATTTAGACAAATATCAGACTATGCATTCAGGTTAGTTCAACACATAAATTTCATTTTTCCTCACATGACTATCTTATTATTTGGCTTTTCAATCTTTTGTTATTGAGCATACCTGATGAAGGTTATTCCAGAAACCTGTCTTGTGCACTAAATTTGATATCTACATTTTTACTTTAATTATATGAGCAAAAGTAGACTTAACACTTACAAATAGCTGTGTTATCATTACTACAAGTTAAAAGTTATAAGTTACAGCTGGCAATCAATGACTAATATACATACAGAGTTACATCTAACATTGTACATAGCATTTATATAATAATGTGGTCTTGTCCAGGTAATATGCCAAAATATTACCCAGGTCTGAGAGACATATACTGAGTGTCTTGTCCAGGTAATATGCCAAAATATTACAGTACCAAATATCACTACAGAAACTTACACGAAGTATAATAATTTCTAATATACATACAGAGTTACATCTAACATTGTACTAAATATTGTCTAATATACATACAGAGTTACATCTAACATTGTTCCAAACATTGTTTAAAACCTTGTAGTGAAAAACAGGGAGGATTAGTAGAGGATTTATACACATTAAAGGCTCCCAGGAGCCTATATAGCTCAATAAAACTTGACAACTTCGGTCAAAAAATAACAAATGTAGCTCTCGTCATTGCAGACCCCCTCTCAAAAAAAAAATAATTGGGCAGGGGTTCCCCCTTTAATGTAAGTTATCAGCATTGCTGTAAAAAAAACATAAATGTCAATGATTCTCAAAAATTAGCTTTTGCTACTTCACATTTTGTAATAGAGTTGCTTCCCTTTGATTATTTGAGTAACCAAAATTCGATGAAAAAAGGACAATATCTCCAAGATGGGTTACCAGATTTACTCCAAAATGGCAGGGTATGTAGATCTTGACATGCTGAACATTTTTGCAGTTTACACTTAACATCTATCTCTTTTAGTTTTTGAAAAAAAGGACGAAAAGTATTAAAATTTTAAAAATTTGATGAAAAAAAGGCAACAACTCCAAAATGGGTACTCGGATTTACATCAAAATTGCACGGTAGGTAGATCTTGCTGTGCTGATCATTTTTACCCTGTCAGATTTCTGATATTATAACAATTTCTGAGTTATTACCCAAAAACTTACAATTTTACCATATGTTCTATTTTTTGTAACAGTGGCCATGTTGATTGGTGCACGGCATCACGGGACACAATTTTGTAACTAGACACCCTAGTGATGATTCAGACCAAGTTTGGTTCCAATTGGTCTAGTAGTTTCAGAGGAGAAGATTTTTGAAAAAGTTTACGACATACGATGGACGACGATGGACGCCAAGTGATGGCAATAGCTCAGATGGCACTTTGGGCCAGGTGAGCTAACAAGGCTTCATAAAATACACATAATGGAGAACTTTATGTGCTCAATGTGACACCCATTTTATTATAAAGGAGGTGTATAATAAAATAGGGTGCATTTTCATAAAAGAATATTTCCACATTCTGAGTACTGAGATAAAACTGAAAACTTACTTTGATTTGACTGTAGATTTTTATATTACATTACTGTGCTGAGTACTGAGATAAAACTGACAACTTACTTTGATTTGACTGTAGATTTTTATATTACATTACTGTGCTTAGTACTGAGATAAAACTGATAGCTTACTTTGATTTGACCGTAGATTTTTATATTACATTACTGAGTTGAGTACCGAGATAAAACTGATAACTTACTTTGATTTGACCGTAGATTTTTTATATTACATTACTGTGCTTAGTACTGAGATAAAACTGATAACTTACTTTGATCTGACTAGATTTTTATATTACATTACTGTGCGGAGTACTGAGATAAAACTGATAACTTACTTTGATTTGACTGTAGATTTTTATATTACATTACTGTGCTGAGTACTGAGATAAAACTGATAGCTTACTTTGATTTGACAGTAGATTTTTATATTACATTACTGAGCTGAGTACTGAGATAAAACTGATAACTTACTTTGAT
>MJUT01015800.1:267689-283860 GCA_002080005.1 Gigantidas platifrons | reverse complement strand
TAAAACTGATAGCTTACTTTGATTTGACCGTAGATTTTTACATTACATTACTGTGCTTAGTACTGAGATAAAACTGATAACTTACTTTGATCTGACTAGATTTTTTTTATATTACATTACTGAGTTGAGAGCTGAGATAAAACTGATAACTTACTTTGATCTGACAGTAGATTTTTATATTACATTACTGTGCTGAGTACTGAGATAAAACTGATAACTTACTTTGATTTGACTGTAGATTTTCTATATTACATTACTGTGCTGAGTACTGAGATAAAACTGATAACTTACTTTGATCTGACTGTAGATTTTTATATTACATTACTGTGCTGAGTACTGAGATAAAACTGATAACTTACTTTGATCTGACTAGATTTTTTATATTACATTACTGTGCTGAGTACCGAGATAAAACTGATAACTTACTTTGATTTGACTGTAGATTTTTATATTACATTACTGTGTGGAGTACTGAGATAAAACTGATAACTTACTTTGATCTGACTAGATTTTTTTATATTACATTACTGTGCTGAGTACCGAGATAAAACTGATAACTTACTTTGATTTGACTGTAGATTTTTATATTACATTACTGTGCGGAGTACTGAGATAAAACTGATAACTTACTTTGATTTGACTGTAGATTTTTGTAACAGATTACGGAAGTCAACCTGCTCAGCTTTGAATTTAACTCCAACTTTAGTTTTCCTGCAGCACACAATAATAAAACAATATTTACATGCATCAAATCCATGCCAAAATCAACATGTATAAGGTTTAAAGCTATCCTAACAAACGTCTGCCTTAGTTCAGCCTCATGCCATGTTTTAAATCTCCTTTCTAAATATTTGGGATTTTTTGTATTTGAATGTAAGAAATGTGTGTAGATGCTATACTTTCATAATCATGAAAATCAGGTCCCTTTATCAAAATTAAAATACAGTAAAATTCTAAGAAACAGAAATAGCCCTTCCTATTCTACATAGACAGATTTCACTGTTAATTACATACCAGTAAGAACTCATCTACAATAACTGTAATATGTTAGTCTTTACAGCTGAAACTCTTTATTAACAAATATTTGTTACTGCTTACAAAATCCAAATACAGTTGTCATAGCAATTTTTCTTGTTTACATTCAGGTAAATCTATATTTCCAACATTTATTCTTATTTTGTTCCATGGGAGAGTTTTGAAGAAAAAAAATTATGGTTTAAGGCCACACCAAATTGATGTCTTGTTCGACGGAATCGCCGCTCTGATTTTTGCCGATTTCATTTTTTTTTTTTTTTTTAATCCGGAAAAAATAATTTCCGGTCCAGTATCTTTTGTATATTTTGTTATCGGTAAACATTTCCAGTTCGTTTTTTTCGATGTGAAGGCTTGTAATAAAATGTTTACATCCCGATTTCTTTTGATATCCCCTATAATGTAAGACTGTTGGTATCTTGTAATAAATCAAAAGGATCATTCATAGGCAGATACAATATCTTAATTCTCATAACCAGTGTAGTAACATGTACAGTACAATTATTTACGGAAAAGGTAGAAACGAAAGTTTCATCAAAAGTACGGGAAATTCGGGGACAAAAAGACAACACAGACCCCTACAAAAACTGGGTGAACTCGGGTGCTTCAGAAATGTTAGCAGTTCCTGTTTTTTGAATTTCCTGGATTGCACTTTGGCAGAAATCAGGTACAATAGTACCACATATACTGTGTATGACATCCCCTGATCACTACTGAGCATACTATCAATTAAAATTATTGACATTTACTGTTTATAGCAATGTATTGTCTACTGTATTAATCATAATTGTTATATTTATGTAACTGCCCCCTGTGGGACCATGATTGGATTAATAAATATTTTATTTGATTTTTGATTTTTGTACAACACCCGCCATGTTGTTCATACAGTGGTTTCCATTCAAAGTGTTTTAGCCAGGAGGATACACATTATAATTTTGCACAATATTTTCAAGATATCATATATATATACTGGACACAACCAATGAAAACTAGTTCCTTTTGCGGGAAAAAAAATGTCGCTTCATCATTTTCATAAAAAAAATTAAAAAAAAAAATTTCGCTCGCCGCCTCACTATTTTTGTCTGGAAAATCCGATGAACAAGAAATGTTTCGGTGTGGCCTAATTAAACATTTTTTTAACATTTTTATTAAACGGTTTTTTGTTTGGGTCCTTTTAGCTTCCATGTTTTAGCTGGATCATAAAATAAACATCAATGTTACACAATAGTTTTTCGTTTCATGCTTGTTAATTTCTCAACTAAGCTAAACACAAAACTGACATCTTTATTACAAAGTCTTCTTGTCATTATCATGCTAAGTTAATACAATTATCAATTCATTTCATTTACTAAACTTTTCTATAAAGTGCATTATCTTTGTCCTAAAAATATTAATCAAATCAGAAATAATGTCATGCAACAGAAGTCTAATGACAAAATGATACTTCATTAACATAAAACAGTCGTTATCAAACAAATTTTCCACCTGTCAAAAGGCAAGAAACAAAGTAAGCGTAGGTATTGGTCATAAACCACACAATTGCTTTTATCAATATGAAGAAAATTAAGGCAGACTTACACTTCTGTTTTCAATTCTGTCCTAAAATCAGTTTGTTCAGGTCCAGTTGGTTCTGAAAATAAATTAGTAAATTAAAATATATACAACTATTTACAACAAGGGTTAGGACTATGGTGTTTAATGCAACTTTCAACAGTATTTCAGCAATATCACAGCAGTCAGTTTTATTAGTGGAAGAAACAGATTACTGGAAAAATCCACCGACCTGTCGCAAGTCACCGACAAACTTTATCACATAATGTTGTATCAAGTACTTACAACTTTAGTGGTGAAAGACACTGATTGCACTGGTAGTTGTAAATCTGACTACCATACGATCACGACCACGACCACGACCACGACAGCTTTTATTTACATCAAGATAATGACTCACACGAAAATGCATTGCATAAAACAGAATTACCATTCCAAAATATCTGGTTTAAACAATTAAACAAGCTAAAGTTTAAGTTAAACGAAAAATGTTCAAATATTGAATTTAAGCCTGTTTTGATAGACATAGGCCTGGGCTTTTAAGTCATTAAGTTTTGATAGACATAGGCTTGGGATTTTAAGTCATTAAGTTTTGATAGACATAGGTTGATTGATTGATTGATTGATTGATTGATGTTTAACGTCCAGCAAGCAATTTTTCAGCTATATTCAGGACAAGAATAATTTTAACGCCACGGGACTCGAAAAAAGGAAATGTGATGGGTAGGGACGGATAATTTTGCCAGTGCAACAGGTCTCCTATGGACCACTCATCATGAGCATAATGCTCATAATGAGCTGTTACACTGGGTTCTTTAACGTGCGAAGAGGATGGCAATCTCTCAACACGGGACCTCGGTTTTATTTACATCTCATCCGAAGGACGGGTTGGTTGTCAATTTATACATCCCGCACAACCGACGGAAGCCCCTTCAAACCGAAGAAGCTCTCGGTCCCATTTCTATATGCAGTTGACCCCTTTTAGAGGACTAGTGCCTCTCGGACAGAGATACCTGGTGCCTATTCTACCCTCTGCACACCCTCTGGGAGACATAGGCCTGGGCTTTTAAGTCATGCAGTTTTGATAGACATAGGCCTGGGCTTTTAAGTCATTAAGTTTTGATAGACATAGGCCTGGGCTTTTAAGTCATTAAGTTTTGATAGACATAGGCCTGGGCTTTTAAGTCATTAAGTTTTGATAGACATAGGCCTGGGCTTTTAAGTCATTAAGTTTTGAGTATGATTTTCATACTCATACTCCAGAAAGTCCAATATATTGTATATAGTGTTCTGATTGGCTGTTTGTGTTCAACTACGATCTCACTCATATAAGAGATTATGATATCCAACATTTATTTTATTCAATGTTTGATCGCTCGATCGATCAAGATCATGAATCTATCATTAATACTGGATTTAAGTATTTAAACAACATTAGGGGAAAATAGTTACATACTAATTTTAATGGTTTGAATGAATTTTTTTCCCCATTGGGCATTAAATTTGTGAATTTTACCACAAAAACTCCTAAAATGTTGAATTCTCCCTTTTTACCACCCCCTTATTTTTTGTCTTTGATTTTCTGTCAATATCTACAAATTTATGCATTTATGACACTTGTTAAGAATTTGTACAATAACATGACTAAAGTAAAAGAATTAGTGTGAAGTAAACTTACTTTTGACCAGTAAGAATTCTGAGACACTTACTCTTGACAAATAAGGATACTGAGATACTTGTGTTTGACCAGTAAGGATACAGATACACTTACTTTTGACCAGTAAGAATTCTGAGACACTTACTCTTGACAAGTAAGGATACTGAGACACTTGTGTTTGACCAGTAAGGATACAGATACACTTACTCTTGACAAGTAAGGATACAGATACACTTACTTTTGACCAGTAAGGATACTGAGACACTTACTCTTGACCAGTAAGGATACAGATACACTTACTTTTGACCAGTAAGGATACTGAGACACTTACTCTTGACAAGTATGGATACTGAGACACTTACTTTTGACCAATAAGGACACTGAGACACTTACTCTTGACCAGAAAGTATACAGAGACACTTACTTTTGACAAGTAAGGATACTGAGACACTTACTCTTGACCAGTAAAAATTCTGAGACACTTTTGACCAGTAAGGATACAGATACACTTACTTTTGACCAGTAAGGATACTGAGACACTTACTCTTGACCAGTCAGGATACAGATACACTTACTTTTGACCAGTAAGGACACTGAGACACTTACTCTTGACCAGAAAGGATACAGAGACACTTACTTTTGACAAGTAAGGATACTGAGACACTTAATCTTGACCAGTAAGAATTCTGAGACACTTTTGACCAGTAAGGATACAGATACACTTACTTTTGACCGGTAAGGATACAGAGACACTTACTCTTAACAAGTAAGATACAGAGACACTTACTTTTGACCAGTAAGGATACTGAGACACTTACTCTTGACCAGTAAGAATTCTGAGACACTTACTCTTGACAAGTAAGGATACAGATACACTTACTTTTGACCAGTAAGGATACTGAGACACTTACTCTTGACCAGTAAGGATACAGAGACACTTACTTTTGACCAGTAAGGATACAGATACACTTACGGTTGACCAGTAAGGATACTGAGACACTTACCCTTGACCAGTAAGGATACTGAGACACTTACTCTTGACCAGTAAGGATACAGATACACTTACTTTTGACCAGTAAGGATACTGAGACACTTACTCTTGACAAGTAAGGATACAGATATACTTACTTTTGACCAGTAAGGATACTGAGACACTTACCCTTGACCAGTAAGGATACTGAGACACTTACTTTTGACCAGTAAGGATACTGAGACACTTACTTTTGACCAGTAAGGATAGATACACTTACTTTTGACCAGTAAGGATACTGAGACACTTACTTTTGACCAGTAAGGATACTGAGACACTTACTTTTGACCAGTAAGGATACAGAGACACCTATTCTTGACCAGTAAGGATACTGAGACACTTACTTTTGATCAGTAAGGATACTGAGACACTTACTTTTGACCAGTAAGCAGACTGAGACACTTTTGACCAGTAATGATACTGAGACACTTTTGACCAGTAAGGATACAGATACACTTACTTTTGACCAGTAAGGATACTGAGACACTTACTTTTGACCAATAAGGATACTGAGACACTTACTTTTGACCAGTAAGGATACTGAGACACTTACTCTTGCCCAGTAAGGATAATGAGACACTTACTCTTGACCAGTCAGGATACTGAGACACTTACTTTTGATCAGTAAAGATAATGAGACACTTACTCTTGACCAGTAAGGATACAGAAACACTTACCTTTGACCAGTAAGAATGCCGAGACACTTACTTTTGACCAGTAAAGATACTGAGACACTTACTTTTGACCAGTAAGGACACTGAGACACTTTTGACCAGTAAGGGTACAGAGACACTTACTTTTGACCAGTAAGCAGACTGAGACACTTACTTTTGACCAGTAAACAGACCGAGACACTTACTTTTGACCAGTAAGGATACTGAGACACTTACTTTTGACCAGTAAGGATACTGATACATTAGCTTCTCCATATTCATTCTTGGCAGTTACTTTGTATGTACCAGCATCTTCAGCAGGAACATTGTTGAGCTGTATTGTAGTATGATAAAGATGATCATCTTGTACAGTCTCAATCTGGATTGTCTTTTCACTGGTCAATGGCATATCATTCCTCGACCAATGGATCTGATAAAACAGAATATGTTCTCATTTATTCGGTTTTTTGACATTTTTGCATTTTCTTAAATCAGTATAGTTGTTGTTCGTTTTTTTCTTTAAGACTTATTGTGGTATTATGTATTCTATAATAAAGTTTTCATCAATTTTGGTTGAAAAATAAACATCCACATACAAAAAGAGCAGACATCCTTTTGACACCTTTGGACCTCTTGGGAGTTTCTGCTTGAAAAAAAATCATAAACCTTTTAGAGAATCATCAAATGATCATTCCTAACAAGTTTGGTTGCAACTGGCCCACTGGTTTCAGAGAACAAAATTTACATATAAACAGTTTACAGGTGACAGATGAAGACAACGTCCATTACAAAGTGATGACAGCAGCTGTCACATGACTTTTGGATCAGGGGAGATAAAAATGAATGTAATGATTACTATTCAGGAATTAAAATTAATTTGCTTAAATAATCATTAGCAACTCATAAGCCAATCAAATTACACAATTTCATCATTAGCAGCTCATTAACCTATTGCAATTTCTGTCTAGGGGTAGATGATCTTATGCCAGCAGATATATAAAATTAAACAGATTTTTTTCAAACAAGTGAAAAAGATGAAAATTGATATTCTAAGTGAATAAATATATTTTCAGTAGACGTTCTCATAAAATAATGTACCTGTGGTCCTGGGTTAGCAACAATTTTAGCTTCAAACATTACATTTTGTCCAACATCTACTGTCTGAAACTTGGGTTTCTGTATAAATGATGGTGCTAACCATTCTGGTTCTTCTATTGTCTCTTCAGGGGCTACAATAGGGCAAATACAATATAACAATAGGTTACTTCAGGGACTGCAATAGGGAAAATATAACATAACATGGGGTTACTTTAGGAGTTACAATAGGGGAAATATAATATAACAGTAGGTTACTTCTGGGGCTACAATAGGGGAAATATAATATACAGATCCTGGATCGTTTAAGTTAACAGATATTTCGTATCGTTTGCATTTTTCGTTCGTTTCGTTTGCGAGTATCGTTCGTTCATTTGCGTTTCGTTCGTGTATCTTTCGTTTCGTTCGTCAGTTTAATTAGACGTTTATGTACACATTCCAATTTTTTTCGAGTTAAAAACAAAATAAATTGTGCATTAACAATTCATAAACACAATTAAAATATATACCCATTGGAAGCATTCAAACGGGCATATGCGCAAAGTTAGAGGGTGTGCGATGTTACCAGACTGGACTATTTTATTAATTGTTTTAAGGGAAAACATATTTAATCAATGCATTTTTTCTATAATTTACTCTACAGACAAATAAACAAGAAATCATCTACATGTGCTACATCTACATGTATGTAAACAAACACCTCTGGTAGTTTCACCTGGGAAATACATGCACTGCTGGTGTGACATGTCAACTCTTAATTTCATTCTAATTAACAATTATATGACCTTTTGAAGCCACACACCTCTCGGACAGCATGACCGGGAAAATAACTGATACACCTATGTCTGGTTGTCAATACAGAATCCGAATAATTATATAAATATAAATTCTGTATAATTATATAAATATAAAGTCATATTTTGAAGTAAAATATATGAGATTTAAAATTTAATCATAAATATAATTATTAAACACATTGATAATAGAAACTATTTAATATAAATTGTATTATCCTATTACTTCACTGACTAATTTATCATTTATTTATATCAATTGCGTATAAAATATAAAATTAGTTACATATTTGTGTTTAATAACATCAATTTGCACAAAAGTCATTCAAATAATAACACGATACTATATTGTACTTCTATAGTTCGTTCGTTTCATTTCGTTCATGTATCGTGCGTTTTTCGTATGGTTCGTGTGAAGTGTTCGTTCGTTTTTCGTTCGTTTGCATTTGGTGCGTATTGTAAACTTATACGATCCAGGATCTGTAACAGTAGGTTACATCAGGGGCTACAATAAGGGAAATATGATATAACAGTAGGTTACATCAGGGGCTACAATAGGGGAAACATAATATAACATGGGGTTACTTCAGGCGACACATGAATAAAAGTTGATGAATTTAAGATTGATTACACATCAGACTAATAAAGGAGAAAAGCTTTAAATTGGTATTATTAAGGGGTACAGTAAGGTGAATTTTAAATTTGAAACTTCTGGGGTTATAATCAGAAAAAACATAAAATTGACCCTATTTTTTACAAGGGAACATAAAACTGGTGATTTCTGGTGCTACGTGACCACCACTTTGTAATATGTCCATGAAATTATAATTAAACAGAAAAAGATATAAAATGAGTTTCACAAAATCAATTGTACACTTCACTTATGCATACCCAAGACAGTCAAGTCACATGTTGTTGTAGCTGTTCCCACATCATTTTTAGCCACAACTTTGTAATGCCCTGCATCTTCAGGATATACATCGGCAATGACAAGAGTACACTCGTCACCTTCGTAGAAGAGTTTAAATTCCTCTGAAGGATAGATAACCTCATCCTCTTTGTACCAAGTAACAGATGGGCGTGGCAAACCTGTAACTTTACACACAAGCTTGGTCTGGCTGCCATCTTGTGCAGAGATGTCTTGTAAGTATTGAGCAATTTCTGGAGATTTGGTTACTTCTTTTTCTTCAACAGCTGGAAAGCAAGAGTTGAGTGATATATTGTTTTTGCAGATAAAAAGAAGAAAATTTTTAAGACATCAAAGAGGTAATCAGAAGCCGTAAATGGAAGGACAGACAACACAATGGCCAATAGAAAAAGGACAAAGTGACAAACAATGATATATGATATACAAAACATTACATATAAAACTAAAGATTGAGCAACTCGAACCCCACTAAAAACTGGGATGAACACATGAAAGGATTAGCAGTCTCTACTAGTGCCACCAGTGGGGATGAACACCTGAAAGGATTAGCAGTCTCTACTAGTGCCACCAGTGGGGATGAACACCTGAAAGGATTAGCAGTCTCTAATAGTGCCACCAGTGTTTAACGCCAAGTCAGCAATGTTTCAGCTATACCATGGTGGGAAAAAGTAACATTTCGATGGCCTGATGAGGATGTCTGCTTTACACCAGACCAACATGATAAGTTAGATTTTTATGGTGCTATCTCATCGAAACAACAGTACACAGGTAAACATTTAGCTCCACTCAAACACATTATCCTGATTCCGAGCCAACCAATCATTGCTCTTACCCCTCCCTTAATTATGCATGCTTAAAGGAGAAGCAGCAAATACCAATTTTATAGTCCTTGGTTTGACCCGACCAGGAATAGAAGCCACATTCTACCCCACTCGACGTAGGCATGCTTACCATTGCACCACTGTTGCAGTTGAAATCAAGTGTTTTGTAAACAGACTACAGTTTTAATCAATATATATATATATATATATATACGTCTGAAAATTAAACCAAACAGTGTTAGAATTAGATTTTGAAGCTGTCAAATTTTTGTTCTTCCCTCGACGGGATTTGAACTCACACCATTGATACACTGCAGCACCATTCGCTTAGCCTTACGTCCAGCGCCCTAGACCACTCGACTACATCCACTCCTTAAAAAAAAGAGCTTCAATAGTCGTAGTGTTACCTTGTCTCGTAAGGTTTTTAATCTAGGGATAGACGTAAGACATGTGTATAAGCGTGTGTAGATAGTATATATATTCTTAATATTATAATTTGACAGCAATCTAACTCAGCAATTTTTAACATATTGTATAGGATAATGAATGAATTCATTATACAGTCACGGGAAATAAAGTATATTATACAAACGTCTAAACAAGTGACAACCATACAATATATCTGTCCCACTGGATCTCAAAGTTACTAAGGATACTAGGTTAATACTAAATATTAAATATACGTCTGAAAATTAAACCAAACAGTGTTAGAATTAGATCTTGAAGCTGTCAAATTTTTTTTCTTCCCTCGACAGGATTTGAACTCACACCATTGATACACTGCAGCACCATTCGCTTAGCCTTATGTCCAGCACCCTAGGAAGGACACCAGTGCATCATTAATTATTCATAAATGAAATAGTTTTAAGTTAATTGATATTAATATTAAGTCCTATAATATATCATTGCATTACCAACAAAAAAAGTCTTCCAGTACTGGCAATATCAACAAATAATGGTATATAATATTCAATTGTGGTCTATTTCTCTCAGATTTCACCTTAGTTAAATATTTGCTTTAATCTCCTTTAAAACTGGCTGAAAATAGAAGATTTAACCTGCTTAGGTTAAACCATTGTAGTTTTAGCAAGACACTTACTAATGGTTACTGGAGATTTTGGCAGTTCTTCTGTAACAACAGCTTTCTCTTCAATCTCTTCTTCAGAAGAAACTGACAATGATCTTCTTTCTTCATCAGAAATTCTCTCCTTTTCTTCTTCTGGAAAATACATAAATTTTCTGTTATTGGCATTCACAGATCAAAGTGTAAAGTGACGAGTGCAATTACTAACTGATGTTTAAACATGTTAGTATTAATGGTGTTTACTAACTGATGTTTAAACATGTTAGTATTAATGGTGTTTACTGTCACTTTAAAGGGGAATTAGCTACGGTTTTGACCAAAAAATTATATGTTTTGGAAATTGGTAAATAGCTTTAAAATGATGAAATAAAGGTAAATATTTCACATTAAACAGCTTATCGAACCACTTTCTGTTTTTTGAGAACGAAAATTTCCATCGATTACTTAATAATTTGACCTCGTTTTTTCTGTATGCAATTGACCTTAATAGTGACAGGTAAAAACGAATAATTTGTATTTTGTCGCTTATTAACTGCCAACTTGCATGGTTCTTTGTCCGTAATTAACATCGACTAAAAGCAGATTCACAAAAAAATAAGAAATAAGTGCATTGTTGTACTGATTTAATGACGATTCGACAAACTTCGTAAACACGAATAATTTGTATTTTGTCGCTTATTAACTGCCAACTTGCATGGTTCTTTGTCCGTAATTAACATCGACTAAAAGCAGATTCACAAAAAAATAAGAAATAAGTGCATTGTTGTACTGATTTAATGACGATTCGACAAACTTCGTAAACAATGTCGATAATTAATAAGATGGCGTCCATTTCTTGATCGCTCTCAAAACACGAGTAGTTGCACGTTTTTCCCCCGATGCACATACATTTCATAACATTTATAAGTTACAGAAACACGTTTTATTAAGGCATCAATCATATCTGATAGTTTTTATGGGTAACAAAAATTTACGATTTGGCAGATAATGCCCCTTTAAGTAATTTGCTCAGCTATATTATGAGAATAACACTACAAGGAACAGAAGGACTGTACAGATATAACAAACTGAGTGGTGATTTATTAATGATTTAAAAATTGTTCCTATGAAAGTTTAAATCTTGATTGACAATTTATTATTTACTGAGAAGATTTCTCTACTGATTACATGTAGATACTAAATATAAGTGGTAAGTCTAGAATTCAACTTTATTAACAACAATTAATTTAAAGAGGTTACTAAGGCACTTGCAGGGATCACTCTGGGCTGCAGATTCGCGGCATTGACATGTTATTATCCGAAATGCTGCACTAAAAGAATGAAAATGTGTCAGACCGCCGCTGAAATGTCTGAAATGCTGCAGTCATTTTGTGTCATGAGCGGTAGCTGTGGCAAGAAATCGAACTCACTTACTTTCCGTTGTCTCGAGTGAAAAATTATTTTGAGAGAATCCCATTGCTGGTTCTTGGCTGACTATCATATCTCATTCGTATTTTGTATAATAGTATTATACTAGCGGGAACCAGTTTACAATAACCTTGAACTTACGTATAAAAAATTCTGATTGGTTACTTTTTCGCAAGTAAAATTCTGATTGGATTCAGTCAAAAAACATTTTTTACGGGTTGTTTTATTACGTATTCTTGTAGTAATCGTCGGCAATCTGAGAAAATATTTGACAGTTTATTATATTAGCCATTTGAACAGTATCCATTATAAAAAATTGCAAGAAGTCTCTGTAATACATGATAACAGCATGATGGCAGGTAAGATTTTAAAAATGCAGAAAATTTAAATCAATTTTTTTCTGGTTAATAATGATTACAAGGCAATTAATTCCTTAATTAAAGTATAGATCAATACCAAGTGAACTGTCAGCAAAATAGGTCTCAAGATAAGCCTCTGAAGGCCCCTTGGATTGGCCCATCAACATAAAATCCCAGGGTAATCCCTGCACCTGTAGTAAGTCTACCCATCAGGTGAAAACAGTGATGGTCATAAATTATATAAATCATGAACAACACCACTGCCATATACTGAAACCCAAATAGCAGCATACTTTACCTGCAGTGAGCCTCTCCTTTTCTGATAAGTCCTCACCCAATGAAAATTCAGCTTCAACATCTTCAATTTGAGTATCTGTTAAAAACACAAAAAAAGGAACTTGAGTCAAGATTTAAGTTCTATTACAATAAAATCAGAGATAAGATAATAACTATGACCCTATCACAACCATCTATAATGAAAATATTACAACTAAATATAGATGTTATTTATACTACCATAACCCAATCTGATTACTAGTATATCTAAAAATAGATTTAATCTCTCATCCATGTATATATTGCATGTTATACTGGCAAATTTTCAACAGCAGCATTTCCATTGGTTAATCTAAATATCACCAGGATGTAAGTTTAAACTGAGTTGTTCAACCAGTACAGAATATTTAACATTATCATTTTAACCTTCTGATTATTAACACATTCTTTGGTTTTTGTAATCAACATACTAATACAAATTGTAAATTTATAAATAAAATGTTAATATCTACCAGAAAGAATAACTAAAAAGACGAAAATATAAGACAAAAGAGGTGGCTTAGAACTGAACTAATAAAAACGTACATATCAAATTTAGTGTACATGGTGCGTTTCAAGAATTAACCTTCATCAGATACAGTCAAAGCCAAACATCAAGATAAAAGAGATGGCTTAAATTTATACAGAAAAACTTAACTAACTAGAACTCAATAATATGTATTACATGGCCAGTATTCCCTTTCAATCATATTCAAATGATATTACAATGGTTGAGTTACAAGAACATATAGATATGTATTATTTATTGTTGTGTGTAGTCAAACATCGTTATGGCAAAGGTCAAAGGGATCCACTATTATTGGTTGAATTTATGATCAGAGTATTGGAGTTTCACTTACTTACAATGACTATGAATGGACCATAAAATGTCATCAAAATTAGTTGATACATAACTGGAGTTTATCATAGTCCATTGCATTTAAATATGTACCAATAATTATCTGAAGTCAATAGAATGAAATGTGTGCAAGACAAATAATTAGCTACATCACTGTTTGTTAAAACCAATGTTTACCTTATCAAACATGACAAAATAATAATAAAAAATAGGACTTGATGAAGCAAGTCATGTACCTCTCATAAAATCTGGAAATCTTATCTAGGTAATGATTTTAATATAATTTGAATATGAAGAAGGATTCATACCAGTTTATTTATTCTTTTGATTATTTTAATGAAATTAAAACAAAAATATAAAAATCCATTCCTTAAAATAGCTAGCTGTACAACTGCTCTGGTATGTAACTGGCTGGCAAAAAGCATATTGTCAAAACAGCTTCATTTATTTTATTTTGTTAATAATTCATAACATATTTTTCATACTGCTTTCTTGAAAGTCTTCTTTTTTAGCCATACATGCTCTACCTTGAAAACCAACATAACTGCTCATGCCTCATCCATGGATTATATCACACCATGCAAACATTAAATTGTATAACCATCTCACTTTTGAAACGGAGCCAATTATAAACAGTACTACACTTTAAACTCACTTCCTTTGAAAATATATTACAAACCTATGTGTGTATCATACTTTTTATTTTCATGAAAAATAAATCAAATAAATTTCATTAAGTGAATTTTGTTTGTTGATATAGGATGAACACAGACTACCAAAGTCTATAAAATATCTGAAAATGAAGAATTATGTATTTATCTTAAATTGATGTTTTGATTGATTGTTTGATTGATTGATTGATTGTTGTTTAAAATTGTATGTAGCAACACTTCAGCTTCTAAATTTCAAAGATTTAAGTGACATATGTAAAACTATAGGAAACTGAGTCTTCTTAATGACATCAGGAAAATGTTGCTCCATTCATCATTAAAACTACCAAATATATCCTTATATGTTAAAACAAATTGCCAAAAAAACACATCCGAAGCTCATGCATGTGTTTTTCATGCAAAACATGTATTGCATCATTTATTATCTTAACTTTACTTCCATGTCAGTTTAAAAATATATAATTTTAATACAATAATTTTTAAACCGTAGACAAAAAAGTTTTGATTAAAAAAAGTGATGCCAAATGAGGAAGCTGTGTGTTAGCATTGGGTCATTAAATAGCATACACAGCTCCAAAGTCTAGCACCAACACTTGACAATTAAAAATCTATTTGTCACACTTATACCTGTACATACATCAGCTGCAAGACTCAATAATACAAAAAATCTTGACCACAAAATTATTTCTTCAATCACTTCTTCAATATAAATATTAACATTGATAGTGATTGAGATTTAATTCCTCAATAGATCTTAGACATCTGCTGACAAGTAGTACACAGGTATATAAGTAAATCAGAAATTAACATACAGAACATTGAGATATTATTCTCTCTAATTCTTGAAAATTCATCAATTCCTGAAATTACTCTTAAAACAGACATAAATTGTTAATGTCAAGTATCTTGCTTCAATTGACATATGAATACTACCTGTATCTGACTGCTGTTTCACTTCTGTATGAGTTAAAACCTCAGATGAAACAAGTTCAAGATCAGAAATGTCATTTTGACCAGAAGAAACCATATCACAAGGTATTAATAGCTCACTTTCTTCATCTTTCTGTAACAAAGTCTCAATTTCTGAAATTCCAGTTTTCTCTTCCTCCAGAATCTTTGTTGATACAACAATTTTATTTGCTTCAGTACTTATTTCTGTTTTTTCTGGTTTTCCAACCTCTGATTCTACAAGAGTTTTTGAAATGTCTGGTTTTTCCTCAGAAATAACTTTTGTTATCTTAGTTTCCTCAACTTCTACAATTAAATCAGATTCTGTGGATATCTCTTCTGATATAGTTTCAGCAATTTCAGATTTCTCTTGTTCAGGAATAACTTCTGGGATAACAATTTTCTCTGCCTCAACAGAATCTTTGATTTCCTCCTCAACTTTTATTACAGTTTCAACATCTATTTCAGTAACATTAGGTTTTTCTTTTTCTATTTCAATCTCAGTAATTTCTGGTTTCTCCTCTGATATTACTTCTGACACTTCAATTTTATCAGATTCAATCGTTAATTCTGTTTCTTCTGGTTTCTCAACCTTTGTTTGGACAACAATTTCTGAAATTCCAGGTTTTTCCTTTTCAACAATAATCTCAGTAATTGCTGGTTTCTCCTCCTCTGGTATTTCTGATATTTCTATTTTATCGAATTCAATAGTTAATTCTGTTTCTTCTGGTTTCGCAAACTTTGTTTCGATAACAATTTCTGAAATTCCAGGTTTTTCCTTTTCAACAGTAATCTCAGTAATTTCTGGTTTCTCCTCCTCTGGTATTTCTGATATTTCAATTTTATCTGATTCAATGGTTAATTCTGTTTCTTCTGGTTTCTCTACCTTTGTTTCGATAACAATTTCTGAAATTCCAGGTTTTTCCTTTTCAACAGTAATCTCAGTAATTTCTGGTTTCTCCTC
>MJUT01015800.1:217420-235927 GCA_002080005.1 Gigantidas platifrons | reverse complement strand
TAATCTGGAGTGACAGGAGAACAATCTAAATCTGACTCATGTAATGTATAAATTAATCTGGAGTGACAGAAGACCAATCTAAACCTGACTCATGTAATGTACAAATTAATCTGAAGTGACACAAGAACAATCTAAACCTTACTCATATAATGTACAAACTAATCTGGAGTGACTGGCGAACAATCCAAACCTGACTCATGTAATGGACAAATTAATCTGGAGAGACACGAGACCAATCTAAACCTGACTCATGTAATGTATAAATTAATCTGGAGTGACAGGAGAACAATCTAAACCTGACATGTAATGTATAAATTAATCTGGAGTGACAGGAGACCAATCTAAACCTTACTCATATAATGTACAAATTAATCTGGAGTGACAGAAGAACAATCTAAACCTGACTCATATAATGTACAAATTAATCTGAAGTGACACAAGAAGAATCTAAACCTGACTCATATAATGTACAAATTAATCTGAAGTGACACAAGAACAATCTAAACCTTACTCGTATAATGTACAAATTAATCTGGAGACTGGAGAACAATCTAAACCTTACTCATATAATATACAAAGTAATCTGGAGAGACATGAGACCAATCTAAACCTGACTCATGTAATGTATAAATTAATCTGGAGAGACTGGAGAACAATCTAAACCTTACTCGTATAATGTACAAATTAATCTGGAGACTGGAGAACAATCTAAACCTTACTCGTGTCATGCATAAAGAAGTCTGGACTGACAAAAGAACAATCTAAACCCGACTCTTGTAATGTACAAAGTAATCTGGAGAGACTGGAGAACAATCTAAACCTGACTCATATAATGAACAAATTAATCTGGAGTGACAGGAGACCAATCTAAACCTTACTCATATAATGTACAAATTAATCTGGAGACTGGAGAACAATCTAAACCTTACTCGTGTCATGCATAAAGAAGTCTGGACTGACAAAAGAACAATCTAAACCCGACTCTTGTAATGTACAAATTAATCTGGAGTGACAGGAGAACAATCTAAACCTGACTTATGTAATGTACAAAGTAATCTGGAGAGACTGGAGAACAATCTAAACCTGACTCATATAATGAACAAATTAATCTGGAGTGACAGGAGACCAATCTAAACCTTACTCATATAATGTACAAATTAATCTGGAGACTGGAGAACAATCTAAACCTTACTCATATAATGTACAAATTAATCTGGAGTGACAGGAGAACAATCTAAACCTGACTCATGTAATGTACAAAGTAATCTGGAGAGACTGGAGAACAATCTAAACCTGACTCATCTAATGTACAAATTAATCTGGAGTGGCAGGAGACCAATCTAAACCTGACTCATGTAATGTACAAATTAATCTGGAGTGAATGGAGACCAATCTAAACCTGACTCATGTAATGCATAAATTAATCTGGAGTGACAGGAGAACAATCTAAACCTGACTCATGTAATGTAGAAAGTAATCTGGAGAGACAGGAGAACAATCTAAACCTGACATGTAATGTACAAAGTAATCTGGAGTGACAGGAGAACAATCTAAACCTGACTCATATAATGTACAAATTAATCTGGAGTGACAGGAGACCAATCTAAACCTTACTCATATAATGTACAAATTAATCTGGAGACTGGAGAACAATCTAAACCTTACTCATATAATGTACAAATTAATCTGGAGTGACAGGAGAACAATCTAAACCTGACTCATGTAATGTACAAAGTAATCTGGAGAGACTGGAGAACAATCTAAACCTGACTCATATAATGTACAAATTAATCTGGAGTGACAGGAGAACAATCTAAACCTTACTCATGTAATGTAGAAAGTAATATGGAGAGACTGGAGAACAATCTAAAACTTACTCATGTAATGCATAAATTAATCTGGAGAGACTGGAGATCAATCTAAACCTGACTCATGTAATGTAGAAAGTAATCTGGAGTGACTGGAGACCAATCTAAACCTGACTCATGTAATGTACAAATTAATCTGGAGTGACTGGAGACCAATCTAAACCTGACTCATGTAATGCATAAATTAATCTGGAGTGACAGGAGATCAATCTAAACCTGACTCATGTAATGTAGAAAGTAATCTGGAGAGACAGGAGAACAATCTAAACCTGACTCATGTAATGTACAAATTAATCTGGAGTGACTGGAGACCAATCTAAACCTGACTTATGTAATGCATAAATTAATCTGGAGTGACAGGAGAACAATCTAAACCTGACTCATGTAATGTAGAAAGTAATCTGGAGAGACAGGAGAACAATCTAAACCTTACTCATGTAATGTACAAATTAATCTGGAGTGACAGGAGAACAATCTAAACCTGACTCATGTAATGTAGAAAGTAATCTGGAGAGACAGAAGAACAATGTAAACCTTACTCATGTAATGTACAAATTAATCTGGAGAGACTGAAGAACAATCCAAACCTGACTCGTGTAATATATAAATTAATCTGGAGTGACAGGAGAACAATCTAAACCTTACTCATATAATTCATAAATTAATCTGGGGTGACACGAGTGCCTGTACCAAACCAGGGAAGTAAGCAGTGATATACATGGATGTTACAATGTCAATTTTTCCTCTTCTTCTAAATTTTTTCGAATAGATTTTTAGTTTTTAGACCTGTTCCGACAGTGCTATATTTTTTCATTTTACTCATACATGTATTTCTGCCATTCCCTTGATAATGCTTGTACATTGTTGATGTTTTTAGGCTTGGAATTGTGTTGTCATGTTTTACAGTTTCATTATTTAATATGCTAACTTGCATACTGATCCATGTTTACTGCTGTCAATTAAGTAAAGATATAAAAACTGACCTTGTGGTGTCATAACCAATAAAATTTCTCTCTTACCAAACACAGTGAAGACAGTGGCATGCAGGAAGTCAAACACAAAAGCTAAAATGTAACACATGCAGCATCGAAAAAAAGTTGAGTCATGTGATTTTTCATAAATACAGAAAACTCATAAGGTATTGTCAGAAAAAAGTGTTTCTTTTTTTTTTTAATTCTGAAAGATTAAATAAAGATTCCAAACATCTTTTCTGACAATATCAATATGATATGAAGTATATACTTGTGTATGGCTGTCAATGATTTTATATTACCATCTTATACAATATGAAATATTTATAGAAACAAACTCTATGTAGCGAGTTATAGCACAATTCTACAAATATATAGGATAAAACAAAAAAACTTCCTTTTAATTTTGAACACTTTGAGGTTCAAAGCATAGATGTGTCAAATTTGTCTGATACATTATTTAATTATTTGAAATATCTTCATGATGTCAAAGATTTTTGTCATATTTATAGAAATGTGCAGAAATATAAATGTATTTTTAAGCATATTTATTTTGACCGGTTTTTTCAAAGCATTTGACATCTCATTCAGCTGAAGACAAAATAATATTAATCTGAAAATAAAATCTGATATGTTTCTTTATTAACTTATATTTTACCTGTCCTGTAATTGATAAAAATAATATGATAAAATCACAGACATAAAATCCTACAAAAGTAACTCATCTTTTTTAGCAGTTAGTCTGAAAAAAAAAAGAGATGCAAAATTATCATTCATTCAAAACACAACATGGTACAAATAAAGCAAACAGGAAAAATGCAATATTAGTAACACATAAAGCAAGCAGAACAATATACTAGCAGGTGAGCTACAGGTGCTACATAATAGCTACCTTAACATAGTGTCACTATAACGTTTTGTGAGAACATTATTTCAAATTGTAAAATGAATATTTTCTTGACTCAAAATAAAGGACCAGATATTTAACATAACAAAATTTAATAAAATTTACAACATTAAAAAAGAACAAATTTAAACCAGAAAAAAGCATGCACTGGAACTATGAAATGTCTTCAACGTGAATAGGAGGAGAAACCATGCATTTATAGACAAATCAAAATTAGACAAACAAAAAAAATACAGATTATTATTTTCACAATTTTATTTGGTCCAGTCTATAATTAAGTTCTCAGTTGAAGATAACAAAGCAAAAATCACACATTATTTCTATACACATTTATCCTACAAATATATCTTAATTTTGTAGAAAAAAAATAATATTAAAAACGACTTGACATAAATTAAGATATCACAGATTTTGCTCACCTGCCCTGTCTAATACATCTAACATCTGTTGACAGATAACTTTTCTAAATTCCAAGTTTTATATAAATAAATATCTCTGAATTATCATTTTAATAAAAATAAATATGGATTTCTCTAGAAAAATTATGACAGATGAAAGGTGGAAAATGCAATGAATGAAACATGTTCCAGTAGAAATTTGAGATCAGCATACCATCTGTAGGCCATTGTTATTTGCTTTGTGGATTTTTATGTGGTCTTTAAAGTTAAAAAAAGTGAGTATCTAAAACTCAATGTATCTCCAAACAGATATAAAATAATAATATTGTAAAAAAGTAAATCTTACAATTGAGCCTCAAGATATTGAAATTATTTTTAAATAATAAAAAAAAAACATGTTGAAAAGCATAGTAATTTTGATAAGGGTATTATGCAAAATAAATATATGTATTCCCAAAAAAATATAATGGGGTGTTCTACAAAATTCCTTTCAAGGGGATATTCCACAAAATACAATTTTCCCAGGTTATCCTTTTTTATCGACTGCTGCTGATATAAAATTTCTTTACAATGTTGAACTTTTCTTCATTTATTGCAGTTTCAGCCATTACTCAAAATATCAATTTCTATAAAATTCCCTGAGGATTACTATAATATTACATATTTACTACAAAATATTCAACACCAAGTTGAAAATAAAAAAAGAATATTTCATTTGAGTATTGGCTATTGAAAATTAAAAACAAAATTGAAAATAAAAGTTATCAGCAAATAAAAAGCAAGATAGAGAGTAAATAAAATAAAACAAAAGCATAAACTTAAAAAAAAATCTACAAAGAAATGTGCATGTTTGAACATTGTCCTATAATGAAGATCTTAAACATATCACTTTAGCAAATAAATGAATATACATTGTATGCAAATATATTATAGCAGATTCAACTATTATTAATAAGAAATAAAATAAGATAAAAGAAAAGCAAGAAAAAAACCCTGGAACTTATATCCACTTCTAAATTAAAACGTTTTGACTTTGGTTTTCTCCATAATAGTTGTATTGCTAATGATATTCTTTGACTCATTGTACAGTATTCAGTGAAGACAGAGACATTCATAGGTAGGGTTGAGATGCTTTCCCATAAATTTCAGCAGATGCAATGAGTTATTTTGGATTACGAATACATTAAAAATAGTATCCTTAAATTCATTATATAAATATGTATATGCTTTCTATAAAAATGGCACCATATAACTTATTTCTCTTTATAGAACTGATTTGATGATACAGTCAAACTTGTATTTCACTTTCATCCTTAAGACAAAGGAAAAATTACCAGAAAAGACAACTGACCGCTTACTTAAAGGAAAACGCCATGGTCTTAACAAGTTTGCATGAAAATTTAAATGACAGTAAATAAAAGACATTTGTGGTAATGAATGTTAAAAATAGTATACCGTAAAGTAGAATTTGGTGATTGAAGTTGCCTGTAGCACCAAATAATGGGGATCACCATTTTTCAGAACTCTGCAATGTGAGGAGACAAGGGGCATAATCCATTCTCAGATTATACCTAAAATTAAAGCTCTTCCGAAAGAGTCGTGACGTCACAATAGCAGTATTGTATATTATATCAGCATTGATCAGTTGCAATTTTATCATTAAAAATTATGTAAATCGTAAAATAACGTCGTATATTTATCTTTTGATATTTACAAAATCATTATGACTTCATGTTAAGCATTTTATTGCACTAACGAAATTAATAGGGAAAGTGTGAGAAGAATTTTTTGTGTGTAATGATACACTTGTCAACACATCGACCAATGACCTCGAAAAACACGGGAAAGTACGACAGCATTGGGGACAAAAAAAAAGCATGTGTACGCATAAAACGAGTTAAAGCTGACAGTTATTTAACCTATACGGCCAATCATGTAAAACATGAAATTATACGTAGACCCCCACCTCCCGATACAAAAAACTCCTTTGTTTTATGAAAATGTAACATGGAATGGGAATATTAAGAACAAAATTAGAACGATATCCAATTATAAACATTGTATTGCAGTTGATCTTATATTAAAACATAACCAAATGGGCTTGATGTTGGGAAGAGTCAGATACATGTTATTTATTCAACAAGCATGATCAGTCCGTGTGACGTCACATAAAGAGGTGTCATGGCTGCTTACACTACGACAGGAAATTCCAAATATTCATATTTCTAATTGAGCGTATTAATGCTTTTTTTAAATAATAAGTTATTTATGAATAAAAAGTTATAATGAATTGAATTAAAACAACTTTTCAACTGACTGGCCTTTTCCTTTAAGATCAGTTGATCCTGATTTTCAGTTCCAGTCCACCATGATTCGCATATGACTGTCAACAGAGGGCATTTTATTGAAAACATTGCTGTGGCTTTGTGGTGCTGCAGTATAGTGATCAACAGTTACGGTAATTATTCCTCATCTTGATAGCTTAATTGTTACAATCATGTATTGAGAACACCTCAAAAGTTAATTACCAATGATTTTTTAAATACTAGAATGAAAAATAACCATGAAATACTGGTAAACTGATATGTTAGGATAACATTAGAGTGACTGTTGACAGTGTTAGTAAAGGCACTGCTTATTTGACTTAAAATAACACATGCATCCTGTTTGAAGGTTTTTAATTGGATGTTTACACCACATGACTGATAATTCATGGTGACCGTGAGGGCAAGTTTGACTGCATATTTTGTCCATTAATTAATATCACCCCAACAATGCTTTTAATGAGCATCCCATTCTCACCCATGCCAGAGACAGAACAGTAAACAAGACCAAAAGCAACTAAAGATTTTTAGTAACCAAGAACAAAAGGGGCAAACAACCATGAGAAGGACAAAAATCATTATGAAAAATTGCATGCATTCATCTCCAAAACACAAGGGTTCCCAACCTATTGTCGTGACAGTTTCTTCATCTGCAATGTCTGCTTTTTCAAGTGGCATTTCATGTGTAACTGCAGTGTCTATAATGTCTAATTCACTTTCAGCAGCAATATGTGGTTCTAAAAAAGATATTTCAAAAATGACTTTTTTTTCTTTCTTTTAATGTAATTTGAAAATTGCTATAAACTAATATTGACTGATTTACATTTTCTAAAACTATGACGGTCTACTTTGTCCATGCTAACTATACTACATTATATATCTATTCTATACACATATGCTGCTGATTGTAAAACATTCAGGACACTAGTCACTCTTACCTGTTAAGCATCACCCCTCCCCCCATTCCTTCATATATTATTTGTCCCTAAAACACAACCTAGTTCCCTCCCCTCTCCCATTCATGTCATTTCCCTTTTTAACATTTTTTTAGTATTACTTTCAGCCTATTTAACAGTTTTGTACCTGGCAAATGTCTCTTTTCATAAATAATATTCAAAAATTTGTTTTTTTGAGCTTGTTTCAAAATTATTATTTGGATTATTCCATTTTGTTGTAATACATATATTAATAAAAAAAAATATCCACGTATAAGGGGAAAAACCATGCTTAAATAATTGTTTGGAATGCTTGATGAATATCATTCTAGATCCAACTGAAACAGCAATCAAATAAATAGTGTTGTCAGGGAAACACAAATTTTACATTGCTTTCAGTTTAAAATGATGTCATAGACAGCAGAACTATAAATGTGTTTCATTATCTGAGTCTTTTATAGTTGTTTATAAAATTTCTAAACTGATCACAGATTGAATAAAAATTCAGAAATTTATTTTACGTTTCTGTCTACTTTTTTGGTTTTACCAGCAGTAAAATTTGACAATTTAAAAAAAAAAGTTAAATATCAACATACATGAATCTTTTAGATATGTAATCTCTTGTTTAACTGACAGAAATACTACAGACAGTAATCAAATTAAATTTCATAAAAGTTTGATATCCTAATAGAAGTATTTGAAATCAGCTATACATAGGAGATTCAGAGAATAAAACACATTCATCTAGAGGTTTTTCCCCTTAATATTGAGGAGTAATATATAACAATATCTTCAAGTCTAATCCCGTAATGTCAAATTAAATAGAAAATAGTCAGTTTTGGTAAAATAAGTGTTGATCAGGTTTTAAGTTTATTTCTTTGTCTTTTCTGTAATATAATTCCAATTCTACCTCTATTGTGACGATCCCCTCATGCAGTATTTGTTCGGCAGCATTCATACACTCTGGGTGAATATGAGAGAAATTTTATGATTAATTAATTTGACAAGACAGATCAATTAAAATAAACAATGATATATATAAATATATATACAAAGCAATATTCCTGGCATTTCTAACTTGTAAATGTATATCCTATTGTATTTCATTTTCTGTCACCATTCCTTGTTCATTCCTTAAGGTAGAATGTTATATATGTCTTTCTCATAAAAGACCTTTTGCACTTTCCTGATTTTACTATAAAATTATATTTTTTTATGGGAGTTATTCCCCTTTAAATGGGCAAGAGATAGAGAAAGGACAAAGAATTTGAGTATAATTTCCTTACAATTTGTAGATACCCGAACCTTGATAATCAGAGGATCATTTTATAACAACAAGAAAATTCACAAGTTGTTACTCCACTAAAATTGTGAACAGATTATGTTAAAATTATAGGTCTTTCTCATTGAACTCTACATGAAATAGGATCTTTTGTCCACCTTAAAGGGAAATAACTCTCATGAAAACACAATTTTAGAATCAAGGCAAAAATATGGTCTGAATGCAGGGGTTGACTAATGATGAACTTGGGTAGAAATAATCATGAAGAATATCAAAAGAAAGGAAATGAATCAAGATGAATGGAGATAATGACAAACTTGTCTCAAATCTGGAGGATAGAATGTTTTATTGTTTGTCATTTTATCATATAGAATGACAATAGCTCAAAATATTCAGTATACAAATAAAACTAAGATGACTTCCTCCTCCAAACATAATCATACAACTAGACCTGTATACATGTTTACTATCTTTATGTGTATTGAACACTGAGTTTACATGTTGTATGTATATCATACCTTATTCTCTGGAAGTTTTTTTTACTTGGAAATTATTTATTTTATCAAAATTAAAATTATTTAAATTATCCTAGATATATTAAGCCAACAGTTATTATTTAGTTTCCCAATCTTTTGACTTATTGTACCAGAAATGTGTTGTGCATACTAATTTACATACCTACGTTTTTTTATGAACAGACCAAATTTTGACTGAGATATTTAATGAAACATCTTTTCTGAGTTCAAGCAATCAAGGTTTGATTGTACTGTAAATCTAATCTCATTTGTAAATTTATATTGTATATTAGGGTTCAAAAGGTTGATATCTAGTTTAGCGTGCACAAAACATTTCTAGAATAACCATCATCAGGTATGCTCAAAATTAGAACACTGGAAAGCCAAATAATTTAAAAGTGTTTAGGAGTAACAGAACCAAAGGGCATATACAGGAGAAAACGTGCTAAGCTTACCTATGCCTGAGGCCTTACCTATGCCTGAGGCTAAAACTTATTTAAAACTAAGAAATATATTTGGCATTATACAGATATTTCTTACCATATATTATATAAAAAAAACAAAATCTCATTTATATAGCATATTAGGGGGAAATATTTAAAACTGGAATAATAACCAATGTTTTTGGTATTATATTAATTTACAAAATAATCTAACGACATATAATTTTAGTTTTGATAGAATGTTAAATCATTTAAGGAAGGTCTTGGTATAAAATTAAGTCAAGCAAATTATATACATTTACAATAAGCCACATTATACACCACGCCACACTTATAGATTAGAAAATTATCTTAGCCATGCTCTGCTTTTTCCCGCAGCATGCTACTATTAATTAAGACAATATATTTTTCTATATATTTTATTTGTGAAACTGGCAACCATTTACAATTATGCAAAAATACAAAATTGTGTGAAATATAGAACAATATTTATCTTTCAACGAATCACAGTATACAAATGCTGCCATTTATCAGTTTAAATAAACCCAGATTGTATAATGTGGCATTGTACATGATATGTTTAATATTTTATTTAAAACTATCTCTGTTTCAATACAAACTGCTTTTAAATTATCTTCCTTTAAAAAAGCTAAATGTAAAATAGGCATAGCTCCACTGCA
This sequence comes from Gigantidas platifrons, assembly GCA_002080005.1. Classification (NCBI taxonomy): domain Eukaryota; kingdom Metazoa; phylum Mollusca; class Bivalvia; order Mytilida; family Modiolidae; genus Gigantidas; species Gigantidas platifrons. Next base: position 225,604 of record MJUT01015800.1, on the reverse strand, counting down.
CATTAAACATTTTAATTTGATTAAAACAGGTATTTCTACTTCAATATAAATATCTTCTGAATTACCTTCCTTTATGAAAAAAAAACTGCTATTTTTTAATCTGATTTTACTTCCTAATGTCAAGGCAGGGATCTGGAGTTTTCATATCAGAGATAAATTAAATCACACTAAAACTTAACACTAAAAGAAACTATTCCACAACTAATGACTCAAAACATAATTAACAACAATCCAAGTTTGTGAAGCACAAAAAGCCATAATACCTCGTCATGAAAATAGTATGTCAAAAAATCTTTTATCAACAAATCACTTCAACAGTATAGTTTAAATATCATTTAACATTTCATTTATTCAAAATGTTTTAACTTTTTTAAACACTTTCTAAAGAAAGCAATTACTTCTGAGAATTGTCTTCAATATCCAAAAGAACAGAGAAGAATTCCAACTAAATTCAAAGGAGGGTCACTGAAGTTTACTCATTACAAATATAAAATTAAATATCCTTTAAAATTAAGCTTGATTTGTTTCAACAAAACACCTAGAGGAAAGTTGAATAATACATTATAAAGAGTAAAATCAACATTTGAAATTCAGTTGGTAAATATTCTCCTTCAATGTCAAGGTCTTATACTATTGAATACTAAACTAGACTACTCTAAGTAAAGCACATACCGGAATCATTTGTCTAACTTTAGTGCTATTAATTGTTTAAATAAATGGTTAATGTCTAAAAATTCAGCTGATAATATGGCATTACTAAATAAGAAACATGTTGTCTTCCTTGACAATGCTAGACAAAGAGATAACTTGCAGCTTCCTATTCATATGAAATCCATGAAATTAAAGATACCGAAGTGAGTACCATATTGTTATTTTAACATTTATTTCAAAGAAAGATAACTCCATTTACAGAAATAGAAAAAAAAACTTCTGTACATCAATCCGAAATCAGGAATGTAATTTCAAATTTGCTATCTATTTATCAATTTAAACAATTTAAAAATAAAGTAAAATTTACTGCTGAATTTTCAGACAATAATTATGCATGTCAGCTAAATTGTAAACATTGACAGGTCTAGTTAATGAAGTGATAATGTTCACGATTTCAATGAGAGCCAATTGCCATGGAGAAAGGAAAAATGTCATTGATGAAGGCTTACTTTCAACGAAAAGTTCAATAATTGTACTGGTACTGCCAAGTTCGTTGACGGCTGTACATTTGTACTCCGCCTCATCTTCCAGGAAAATGTCATTGATTGTTAAACGACAAACACCATGGTCAAATTCCACGATAAAGTGGTCACTTTCTTCCAATGGTTCTTCATCCTGTAGAAATATAAGAACTTTCATTATAGTGGTCAAGTAAAAACTTCTAAAAATATCACTTGTTTATTTCAGTTTATTTTCAAATTCTATCTTATAAATATAGAAACTAATCATTTATTGAAGCCCAACCCACAAAAAACAAACAATAATAAGTTTTTTATGTACAATTATGACAATAATAATATGCATTTATTCTGATAAAGGAAGAAAAAAAGCTTTGTTACTGAATAACCCTCTCCTCCCCTAAAAAGGGCTACGCAGAGTAAAGCATTAAACAACTGCAGAATGTTGACAAGGGAAAGTTGAACAAGTGTATATTAAAAGCAAATGTGGACAGAGAATTTTGCTTGATGCAGTAAATTGCTGGACACAATAATTTGTCTTCTTTTAATATTAAGTATTATTTATCCCATGGATCTTACGAATTAACTGATTTAAACCAACAAATCTGAAGGATGAGTTGGTTTAAATAAGTTCATGAGTAAGATCCATGGTATATATGCTTTGTAACAGAAATTACATGATTGACAGATATATGACGTCAAAATCATGGATTAACATCAAGATCTTCATGTTAGACCATGGTTTGTAAAAGTTCACTATTTTCAATTTGATTACTGCATAAAAACTTCAAAGGAAACATGCGTATTTATGTTACAAGTGTTAAATATACTTTTCAAATGAGCAAAATTCGGAACTTAAAAATAGAATGACAAAGAAAAGTTTTAAAATTTCGCCATGTTGGGCCCCTTTTACATCAAAAACGGTAATAGTTATATAATAAAGCTATGTATTTGTATGAATGGGATTTTCCTATGGAAATCTTTATAAAAAAAAAAAGCAAAAAAAAAAAGCATCAAAATTAAATGAAAAATAAGACACCCCCGCCCCATGAAAATAACACTCGTGTTTGAAAATGGGTATGGTTACAATACCCTAAATCGCTACCAGTTCCAAGAATCATTCAAAATTTTCAGAAGGATCTGTCAACTACATCTTATGTTATCACACAGAAACCATTCTGTGATTAGACTGATGACAATGACAGCACCATAACTTAAGACGACCACAAATATTGTGGTCATATAATTTCTAATATAATGGTAAAATTACCATCAAATCTAAAAATCAAAGAGAGTTAGAATCATAAACGTTTATGTCCCCTTACATCTACATCTGTCCTATCAGGCAGAGTTACGGTCCTTACCTGGTACCATGTGATAGTAGGAATGGGCTGTCCAATGACGGCACATTCTAAAGTAACAGGCTTGCTCTCTATCACATCAATATGCTGTTGGAGGGTCTGTATGAAACGGGGAGCTTCAAGGACCCCTTCTTCGTACTCTTTGGGGGCCGGAGTTTTTTCCGGAATTTCTGTTTCTGTAGTTTCTGTAATGACAAGTACATAGTTCACAATTAATACAGAAACAACAGAAATAAAAGCATTATCTGTTTATCTGAATATCTCTACACACAATCTATATCAAACTCTACATAAACCTGATAACTGTGTAAACTTGACATGAAATCTGATCAAACTCTACATAAACCTGATCACTGTGTAAACTTGACATGGAATCTGATCAAACTCTACATAAACCTGATCACTGTGTAAACTTGACATGAAATCTCATCAAACTCTACATAAACCTGATCGCTGTGTAAACTTGACATGAAATCTGATCAAACTCTACATAAACCTGATCACTGTAAACTCGACATGAAATCTGATCAAACTCTACATAAACCTGATCACTGTGTAAACTTGACATGGAATCTGCTCAAACTCTACATAAACCTGATCACTGTGTAAACTTTACATGGAATCTGATCAAACTATGCATAAACCTGATCGCTGTGTAAACTTGACATAAATTCTGCACCACAGATTCTTTGATGCCTGAAATCTTTGTAAACATAACCTGTCTAATTTTACACCTATCTATGCTAAACAAATAATAAGGTCAGGTGGGTGTGTACAGATTTCACTGCATCTGTTTTATTCAATCTTTCTATATCTCCCTTAAACCTGTAGTTTACATTTTATTTCACAACTGATAGATTGATTGATTGATTTTTTGGTGCTTAATGCCACTTCCAGCAATATTTCAGCTATATCATGGCAACCAGTTTCAGTGGTGGAGGAAGCTGGAGTACTCGGAGAGAACCACCGACCCTAGGCAAGCAACTGGTAAACTTATAGATAGAAGTACAGTATATTACTATCTCAGTGCATCTGAAATCTGGCCTTATAAAAAGGGATGGCCTTTAGTGGGAGGGGACTTACAAGAGAGAGGGTACTTTAACTGAAAATATTCTAGTACCTGGAACAGTAGCTGCTGTGTATTTGACTGATTGCATCCATTACTGAAAGATGCTATTTGTCATTACCTTGACAACCATCATGTCAATTAATGTTATATACAACATATGACAGATTCATATATATCCAAAATTTTAACACGAAACGTCACAAATTATGCAAGTTTACATTTTGAACATAATTTTCACAAGAAAAAATTGTAATTATCAATGCAACATTTTTGTTATAATATTTAGTATCTTTAATACTTTGATTCTGACAATTATTTATCAGTTACAATGCTGTCTTTTTAAAACGTTTATCTTACTGAAATGCCGAGTTAATATGTGTAAAAAAAAAAAAAAAATCCTGTTGGTTTGAAGGACATAGTTTTTAAATAAATTTATTATTTGAAAATGTTGTACATAATTTTTTTTATGAAGTTGACATTTTTCACTTGTTAGTACTATATCATTATGAAATCTTTCTATTTCTATCTGTGAGAGAAAACATAAAGAAACTTATCATCCTATCTCCTTAAATTGAAAAAAACAAAAAAACATGCATGCTGCCATGGTAAGCTTTGACAAAAAAGGTACCTGCTCAATCAAACGTTTGTTGTATTTATAGAAGGAAAGATTTTTGTCCTAATTATAACAATAAATACATTCTATACAAACTTGAAATAGGAAATCCAAACAAATTCTTTATACTCATCTTAGATATTCTATTGACTTTTTGGAACTAGCCATGCAAAATTTCAAATATTAATTTTTATATATGGTACATTTTTAGAAAATGTATTTTCGCTCAGGATAAAATGGTTATGAGAATGTTACCAATGTTAAAACTACATACTAACTATGGCTTCCATGAATTATTTTTTAGTTCAAATTTAGTGACTGCCTTAACCTAAAAAATGATAACCCAATTATGTGGATTACTGACCTGGTTTTGGTTGACCTTCAACTTCAATGGTCAGTGTAGATTCTTCATCTTTAGCGACATGGATTTCAGTTGTCACTTTTTCTATAGGCTTTTCCTTGACATCAATTTCAGTAACACTAATTTCTGAAGGTTGCTGTTTAACTTCAATTTCCATGGAAACTGTGTCTTTTTCCTCAGTTACATCAATCTCCATGGAAACAACATCCTTTGGTTTGTCCTTGACTTCAACATCTGTTGTTTCTACTTTAGGTTTACTTGTTACATCCAGTGTGCTTGTTTCTGTTGGCTTCTCGTCAAATGCTAAAAATTTATATCAAATAATGATTTCATATTTATATATTAATTATTGACATTGGTTTTCACATTTTAGAATGAATGATGAAAATGAAACAATCAAATATATATTGGACTACAAATAAAAATATAAAATACTATTTATACTGATGAAATATATTTAAACAAAGAGCAAAAATATCTTACAGTTAAAATAAATAAAAACAACTAAACATCATTGAACAAAGTTAAAAATATAATCTACTGGCCTTTAGAATCAAGGAAAAAGTGAAATATGTCATTAGCTTTTCAATATATGTTGCTTTAAATATAGAATGCTGATAAAATTGACTAATAAGAAAATGTATGAATCAGTTTAAAATTTGACATGCAACTAATACATGTGACAGTAAGGTAAGATCAAGGACTCATTTCTCTGACAGATGTAAGGACTTTTCGATACTTCACATATATGTTAAATACTGTGTAAATTTAACATATAATATTGAGACATTTAAGGTACATTTAAATATAGGAACAAAAGGGAAGAGGTTCAACACTGGTACAAAAACACCATTTAAATTATTGGTAATTTATAGTATTCAGTTGATCTCTGAGATATATTATCAGTATCAACAGACTGCCTGATACTGAAAATTACCTGTCAGTGAGATGTCAAACATATGACAGTACAGATATATACCTTGAATTCATTCCCTGTCAGTGAGATGACAAACATATGACATTACAGATATATAACATGAATTCATTCCCTGTCAGTGAGATGACAAACATGGCATTACAGATATATACCATGAATTCATTCCCTGTCAGTGAGATGACAAACACATGACATTACATATATATACCATGAATTCAAACCCTGTCGAAAGGGACATATGATTTAAGGTTCAAATAGACAAGAAAGAGCTGTGTTAGATGTTATTACATCATGGAGTATTTAACATACGACTTTAACAAGACTAATGTTTGGCTTAATTTACAAAATAAATATATTGCAAAACATGTTGCTCTTACTATTGTCTATTCAATACTTACGTATTACATTTACAAAACAAGTTGTAGTGGATTTACCAGCTTCATTCTCAATCATGACTTTGTATTCCCCTTCATCTTCAGGAGAGGTCTCAGAAATCACAAGCTTAGTGACAGTTTTATCTACAGTAATCTCATACTCTGGTTGTTCTATGGGAAGATCATCAATGAACCAGGTTATTACTGATTCAGGCTGACTAACATATTCCACTGTTAAAACCAGTTCATTTCCTTCTGGTATTTTCAAGCTTGTCAATTCTTTGATTATTTCAGGCACATGGAGTTCTCCAGTGGAAATGGTGATTTCAAATCCCTCTCTCTGTGATTCTTCAACATCAATAGAGATGGTTGTTTCAACCTTATCACGTGTCTCATCAGCCTCTTCAACTGACACAACTTCTGATGTTACCTCTTTAATTTTAGACTCAACAATTTCAAATGAGATGTCCTCCTTCTGTTGTTCTTTGACCACAATTTCAACCTCTCTTTTCTCTGAGGGAGTTTCGTTTTCCTCAGTTGTGATTTCAACTGTTTCCTCAAATGTTGCTGGAATTTCTTCAGTAGGTACCTCAGATGGCATGGTTTCCTCCACATCTGGTTTGACTACAATTTCAAACTCTGTTTTCTCTGAGAGAGTTTCTTTTTCCTCAGTTGTGATTTCAACTGTTTCCTCAAATGTTGCTGGAATTTCTTCAGTAGGTACCTCAGATGGCCTGGTTTCTTCCATCTCTGGTTTAACCACAATTTCAACCTCTGTTTTCTCTGAGGGAGTTTCTTTTTTCTCTGTTGTGATTTCAATTGTTTCCTCAAATGTTACTGGCATTTCTTCAGTAGGTACCTCAGATGGCCTGGTTTCCTGAACATCTGGTTTGACTACAATTTCAACCTCTGTTTTCTGTGAGGGAATTTCTTTTTCCTCAGTTGTGATTTCAACTGTTTCCTCAAGTGTAACTGGAATTTCTTCAGTAGGTACCTCAGATGGCCTGGTTTCCTCCACATCTGGTTTGACTACAATTTCAACCTCTGTTTTCTCAGAGGTAGTTTCTTTTTCCTCAGTTGTGATTTCAACTGTTTCTTCAAATGTTACTGGAATTTCTTCAGTAGGTACCTCAGATGGCCTGGTTTCCTCCACATCTGGTTTGACTACAATTTCAACCTCTCTTTTCTCAGAGGTAGTTTCTTTTTCCTCAGTTGTGATTTCAACTGTTTCCTCAAATGTTCCTGGAATTTCTTCAGTAGGTACCTCAGATGGCCTGGTTTCTTCCATCTCTGGTTTAACCACAATTTCAACCTCTGTTTTCTCTGAGGGAATTTCTTTTTTCTCTGTAGTGATTTCAATTGTTTCCTCAAATGTTACTGGAATTTCTTCAGTGGCTACCTCAGATGGCCTGGTTTCCTGAACATCTGGTTTGACTACAATTTCAACCTCTGTTTTCTCTGAGGGAACTTCTTTTTCCTCAGTTGTGATTTCAACTGTTTCCTCAAATGTAACTGGAATTTCTTCAGTAGGTACCTCAGATGGCTTGGTTTCCTCCACATCTGGTTTGACTACAATTTCAACCTCTGTTTTCTCAGAGGTAGTTTCTTTTTCCTCAGTTGTGATTTCAACTGTTTCTTCAAATGTTACTGGAATTTCTTCAGTAGGTACCTCAGATGGCCTGGTTTCCCCCACATCTGGTTTCACCTCATTTTCAACCTCTCTTTTCTCTGAGGGAGTTTCTTTTTCTTCAGTTGTGATTTCAACTGTTTCCTCAAATATTATTGGAATTTCTTCAGTAGGTACCTCAGATGGACTGGTTTCCTGAACATCTGGTTTGACTACAATTTCAACCTCTGTTTTCTCAGAGGGAGTTTCTTCTTCCTCAGTTGTAATTTCAATTGTTTCTTCAAATGTAACAGGAATTTCTTCAGTTGGTACCTCAGAGAGCCTGGCTTCTTCCATCCCTGGTTGGACTACAATTTCAACCTCTGTTTTCTTTGAGGGAGTTTCCTTTTCCTCAGTTGTGATTTCAACTGTTTCTTCAAATGTAACTGGAATTTCTTCAATTGGTACCTCAGATGGCCTGGTATCTTCCATCTCTGATTGGACTACAATTTCAACCTCTGTTTTCTCTGAGGGAGTTTCTTTTTCCTCAGTTGTGATTTCAACTGTTTCCTCAAATGTAAATGGAATTTCTTCAGTAGGTACCTCAGATGGCCTGGTTTCTTCTATCTCTGGTTTGACCACAATTTCAACCTCTGTTTTCTCTGAGGGAGTTTCTTTTTTCTCTGTTGTGATT
>MJUT01015800.1:182677-215773 GCA_002080005.1 Gigantidas platifrons | reverse complement strand
TTGGACTACAATTTCAACCTCTGTTTTCTCAGAGGGAGTTTCTTTTTCCTCAGTTGTGATTTCAATTGTTTCTTCAAATGTAACAGGAATTTCTTCAGTTGGTACCTCACATAGCTTGGTTTCTTCCATCTCTGGTTGGACTAAAATTTCAGCCTCTGTTTTCTTTGAGGGGGTTTCTTTTTCCTCAGTTGTGATTTCAACTGTTTCCTCAAATGTTACTGGAATTTCTTCAGTGGGAACCTCAGATGGCCTGATTTCTTCAATTTCTGGTTTTACTACAATTTCAACCTCTGTTTTCTCTGAGGGAGTTTCTTTTTCCTCAGTTGTGATTTCAATTGTTCCCTCAAATGTAACTGGAATTTCTTCAGTAGGTACCTCAGATGGCCTGGTTTCTTCAATTTCTGGTTTGACCACAATTTCAACCTCTGTTTTCTCAGAGGGAGTTTCCTTTTCCTCAGTTGTGATTTCAACTGTTTCGTCAAATGTAACTGGAATTTCTTCAATTGGTACCTCAGATGGCCTGGTATCTTCCATCTCTGGTTTGACTACAATTTCAACCTCAGTTTTCTCTGAGGGAGTTTCCTGTTCCTCAGTTGTGATTTCAACTGTTTCTTCAAATGTTGCTGGAATGTCTTCAGTAGTTACCTCAGATGGCCTGGTTTCCTCCATATTTGGTTTGACTAAAATTTCAACCTCTGTTTTCTCTGAGGGAGTTTCTTTTTCCTCAGTTGTGATTTCAACTGTTTCCTCAAATGTAACTGGAATTTCATCAGTAGGTACCTCAGAAGGCCTAGTTTCCTCCATATCTGGTTTGACTACAATTTCAACCTCTGTTTTCTCAGAGGGAATTTCTTTTTCCTCAGTTGTGATTTCAATTGTTTCCTCAAATGTAACTGGAATTTCTTCAGTAGGTACCTCAGATGGCATGGTTTCTTCCACATCTGATTTTAACACAATTTCAACCTCTGTTTTCTCTGAGGGAGTTTCTTTTTCCTCAGTTGTGATTTCAACTGTTTCCTCAAATGTAACTGGAATTTCTTCAGTGGGTACCTCAGATGGCCTGGTTTCTTCAATTTCTGGTTTGACCACAATTTCAACCTCTGTTTTCTCTAAGAGAGTTTCTTTTTCCTCAGTTGTGATTTCAATTGTTTCCTCAAATGTAACTGGAATTTCTTCAGTAGGTATCTCAGATGGCCTGGTTTCTTCAATTTCTGGTTTCACCACAATTTCAACCTCTGTTTTCTCTGAGGGAGTTTCCTTTTCCTCAGTTGTGATTTCAATTGTTTCCTCAAATGTAACTGGAATTTCTTCAGTGGGTATCTCAGATGGCCTGGTTTCTTCAATTTCTGGTTTCACCACAATTTCAACCTCTGTTTTCTCTGAGGGAGTTTCCTTTTCCTCAGTTGTGATTTCAACTGTTTCCTCAAATGTAACAGGAATTTCTTCAGTAGGTACCTCAGACGGCATGGTTTCTTCCACCTCTGGTTTCACTACAATTTCAACCTCTATTTTCTCTGAGGGAGTTTCTTTTTCCTCAGTTGTGATTTCAACTGTTTCCTCAAATGTAAATGGAATTTCTTCAGTAGGTACCTCAGATGGCCTGGTTTCTTCCATCTCTGGTTTGACCACAATTTCAACCTCTGTTTTCTCTGAGGGAGTTTCTTTTTCCTCAGTTGTGATTTCAATTGTTTCCTCAAATATTACTGGAATTTCGTCAGTTGGTACCTCAGATGGCCTGGTTTCCTCTACATCTGGTTTGACTACAATTTCAACCTCTGTTTTCTCTGAGGGAGTTTCTTTTTCCTCAGTTGTGATTGCAACTGTTTCCTCAAATGTTACTGGAATTTTTTCAGTAGGTACCCCAGATGGCCTGGTTTCTTCCATCTCTGGTTTGACCACAATTTCAACTTCAGTTTTCTCTGAAGGAGTTTCCTTTTCCTGAGTCGTGATTTCAACTGTTTCGTCAAATGTGACTGGCATTTCCTTTTCAGTTGATGCTGTTGAAGGTACAGTCTGCTGAAGAATAAACTGTGTTGTAGTTTCAGGAACTATTTCTTCAGTAGGTTTTTCATCTTGTATAACTTTCTCAGTTAAGTCTTCCTCACAAACAATTTCCTCAATAACCTCTACTACAGATGGTTTTTTCTCATCAATCGAAGGCTTATCTTCTGTAATTGATACATGTTCGTCAGCGACCTTTGTCGCTGTTGATTCCTCTGTTACAACAGATTCTAGAATTTCTCTTGTAAATTCTTGAGCATATTTCTCTAAAGTTTCAATTGGAATTTCTTGTGGTTTTTCAGCTTCAGCCACATCCAAAACAATTTCAGTCTTTACCGGTTTCTTTTCTTCTGTAGTTACAGCCACCAAGTATTCTTCAGTTGTTTCCACTTGAGGTGTTTCTTCCTCAACTTCTGTTGTAATTTCAAATGGCATTTCAGCTTCCTGTATCACCTCTTCTGGAACATCTGTCACCTTGGGTTGTTCCGATTTAATGGATTCGAGAATTTCTTTGGTAATCGTCTCTGCATATTTGTCATAAACAGCCAAAGAAATTAACTCAGATTTTTCATCTTCCGTAATAACAAGTTCAATTTCAGTAACTGATGGTGTCTCAACTTCCAATACTGGTGTTTCTTTAACAATGTCTGTTGTTTTCTCTGTGGTTTCATCGCTCAATATATCAGCTACACCAGTTATAGCTTCAGTAATTTCCTCAGTCTCCTTGACCTGGATTTCTGATGGTACCTCTTCAATTGTCAACATCTCTGTTGTGGTAGATTCTGTTTCTTCTGACACAATTTCTACTTTCCCTACTTCTTCAGAAGGTGTGACAACTTCCTCTATAGAAACTGCAGATGGAAGTTCTTCTGTTTCCTCGGGTTTCAAATCAATTGAAACTTCCTCTTTTTTCACTGGTTTGCTTTCAATAATTTCCTTCATGCTATCAACAACAGATTCTTGAACTTCTTCTTCTTTAGTGACCGTTGTAATCTGTTGTTCTGTGTCAATTGTAATTGTCTCCCTTATTTCCTCAACAACTTCTTTTGTTGGTTGTTTCACTTCCTGTTCTTGTACATCTTCCTCCAATGTTTCAGATTTGACAGTTTCAACTTTACTTGGTTTGACTTCAATTGAAATAGTCTCGGTTACCCTTTCCTCAGGTAGAGTCTCTTCAATAAATTTAGGTACATCTTGTATTATTTCTATCTCTTGAACCTCTTTAGAAACCTGCACTGACATTTCAACTGGTTTTTCTTCAACAGTTGAAGTCTCTTCAAATGTTTCTGTGGAAGCTGTTTCAGTAATAGCTTCAGTCTGACTTATTTCTTGTGTAACAAGCTCCTTTTGAAATTGTACAGTTTGTCTTGTTTCTTCAATAGTTTCTTCAGCTGGAGCACTAGACTGAGTTACAATTTCAGTTTCTTCAGCTGTCTCTGAAAGTTGAATTGTTTCCCTTTCAGTAACAATAGTTTCCTCAGAAGGAACAGGTATATCATGTTCCTCCATATACTCTTCTGTTTCTTCCTTGACAGAGATTTTAGTCTCAGGCTGACCAATAATTATCTGGAAATCAATTTCCTCCTTTTGTGTTTTTGGTTGAATATCAATTGTCTGTTTGAAGTGTTCAACATCAGTAACTTCTGGGATGGTCTCCCTTTCTTTTGTTATTTCAATGGTTTCACTATACTTTTCTGTAGAGGTGATATCTTCAGGAACATCTTCCTGGTCTGCTATTATTTCAACGGTTTCCTTAAATGTTGTTTTAATTTCCTCTGTAGGTATTTCAATGTCTATTTGAGCCTTTTCTGTTGGCATATCAGTCCATTCAATTGTTTCTTTAAAACTTGGTTTTTCCTGGTCAACTATTTCTTCTGATGACAATTCCCTTTGTATTTCTACAGTTTCAACAAATGATGGCTTTTCTTCTTCTTTGGGTAATTCCTTCTGTATTTCTACAGTCTCAACAAATGATGGCACGTCTTCTTTTTGTTCTTCATGTACATCTTTGGTAATTTTTAAAGTCTTTCTAAAAGTCACTTCTTGTTCTTGCTGTGGAGCAAGAATTTCCATTTCTACAGAAGGTTGTTTTGGAGCTAATTCAACAGTTTCTTCAAATCTTTCTTCTGTTTCTGAAGGTCTTTCTATCTCCATTTCAACCATTTCAACAGTTTCTGGTTTCTTTTCTGCTGAAATAACTGTTTCCCTGAAGGTTACTTCCTCTACAATTTGTGGTGCTGGCACCTCCTCTTCAACAAGGATTGGCTTTTTTGGCAAAATTTCAACACTTTCAGTATATTTCATGTCTTCGGTTATTTCTGGTGAATCTTTTTCAACTGTTTCAATAGTTTTATCAACAGTTGTGGTGATTTCAACAGAATCTTTGAATATTTCATCTGTAGGCTCAGCTAACTGAATCTCAACAGCCGATGGCTGGTCTATACCAATAGATTCAACAAAAATCTCATCTGAAATTTCTACTGGACTTTTTGAAACTTCAATTGATTCTCTATATATTTCACTTTTGCCTTCAGGTGTGTCAAATTCCAACTCAATATCATTTGGCTGTTCAGAAACAATCTGTTTTGTGAGAGTCTTAATTTCATCTATTTCTGGCAGGTGTTCTTCTATTTTCGGTCCATCCGTTCCTTCTTCAGTTGTACTGAATTCAATCACAACTTCACTTAATTGTTTTGGTCCGATTTCAACAACTTCTGGTTTTTGAGGTGAAATTTCAATTGTTGTTTCATGAATTTGTTTCCGAGGTTTTTCTTCTGTTTTTGTTATTTCAACTGTATCTGTAAACCTCTCCTCTGGTTTTGGAGCTTCAAACTCAATTTCAACAATCTGAGGTCTTTCTGGTGATATTTCAATGGATTCCTTGAATTTTGTTTCTTCAGTTACTGATTCAGGAATTTCTTCTGTTTCTTTGGTGATTTCAATCGTTTCCCTAATAATTTCCTCTGTCACATCTTGAGGAGCCGAAATCTGAAGTTCAACAACTTCTGGTTTTTGTGGTGAAATTTCAACTGTTGTTTCGTGAATTTGTTTCTGAGGTTTTTCTTCTGTTTTTGTTATTTCAACTGTATCTGTAAACCTCTCCACTGGTCTTGAAGCTTCAAACTCAATTTCAACAATCTGAGGCTTTTCTGGTGATATTTCAATGGATTCTTTGAATTTTGTTTCTTCAGTTACTGATTCAGGAATTTCTTCTGTTTCTTTGGTGATTTCAATCGTTTCCCTAATAATTTCCTCTGTCACATCTTGAGGAGCCGAAATCTGAAGTTCAACAACTTCTGATTTTTGTGGTGAAATTTCAAATGTCATTTCATGAATTTGTTTCTGAGGTTTTTCTTCTGTTTTTGTTATTTCAACTGTATCTGTAAACCTCTCCTCGGGTTTTGGAGCTTCAAACTCAATTTCAACAATCTGAGATTTTTCTGGTGATATTTCAATGGATTCCTTGAATTTTGTTTCTTCAGTTACTGATTCAGGAATTTCTTCTGTTTCTTTGGTTATTTCAATCGTTTCCCTAATAATTTCCTCTGTCACATCTTGAGGAGCTGAAATCTGAAGTTCAACAACTTCTGGTTTCTGTGGTGAAATTTCAACTGTCGTTTCATGAATTTGTTTCTGAGCTTTTTGTTCTGGAGCAGAATCTTCAACGTCAGTAACCTCTGATGTTTTAGGAGCAACCTCAACAATTGTTCCCTTAGGTTTATCTTCTTCAGAAGATATATCATCTTCTTCTTTTACAACACCCAAAGTGTTCCATTTGTCTTCGTCAGCTAATTCTTCTACTTTGATAACACTAGGCAAAGATTCAGTAGGGGCAACATCTCGAACTTCCTCAATTTGATCTTCAATATCTTCAATTTCCTCAGGATGACCTTCTGAGGAAGCAGTACTACGAGCTAAAATTAAAAAAACCACACATTTACTTACTTCATCCTAAAAATCTTGAGTTTGTCCATCGTGTATCTTTGTCTCCAGTCAAGCACATAGCCATATTATACAGAACATTTCATGAAAGTATAGGGTACAGAACATCGCAAAAAATATGTTGGCGTTTATTCCAATTTACAATTTAGATTAAAGGTATGCTTAGCAAAATGTGCATAGACGTATACTGGGATAAACTTTCAATAAAAATAAAACTAGAGGCTCCATCGCTCACCTGGTTCATGCACTATTTGGGATCAAACCAGTTTGTATCTTTTTAGAAAGAGGGAAAAAAATCATTTATATTCACATAGTAAAATAATGCCATGTGGTGTCTGCTTACTTGGATTTTGTAAAGGACCACCCAAAACAAATGGGTCAGTGTTTCATATGGTCCTATATTAAAACTATGTGACAAAAAAACATTAATAAACTAACAGAAATTAGCAAAGGGTCCCCAATGCATATTAGACACAAGTTTGTTTTCAAAAGGTTCATTGGTTTGAGATTAGTATAATGTTGAAATATTTTTCATCTGTTTAAATTATTTTGTGATGGTGACCATCTTGGATTTCCAATCGACAAAAGAAAAACAAAACAATACTAAAATGTAAGGGACCTTTCAATGATCATTTATGTTCAGAGAGGATTGAATCAAATTACTAGTTTCTAGTTTTCATTTTCCTGATTAAACCTATGTTTAAACTATATCCTGCGATAACGTCTGCCTTGGATTTCTGATAACAACAACAAAGACATTTTGGTAAGACCATCCAAGGCACATTCCAACCAAGTTAGCCTTTAAATGGTTTCAGATTGGAATAATTTGAAAATATATTTCCCAAAGGGTCATATGTTAAAATTATCCAGTGATGGCAGCCATCTTGGATTTCCGATCAACATAAAAAAAACAACAAAATGTAAAAAGCCATTGAATTATATTTCATGTTCAGCTTGGTTCAGTTTCTAAGTAAAATTATTTTCTCAATTCATATATTTCAATTCTAAAATGTCCTGTGATGATGGCCATCTTAGATTTCCAACCAAGAAAAAAAAACAACAAACAACATTTTTATAGTGAACATTCCTACCAAATAACAATTCTATCCCATGAAAGGAGAAGATTTTTGAAATTACAACAGATCATAATTGGAGCTAGCAGCCATGTTGAATTTCCAAATGAAAGGAATATCACATAAAATGTTGAGAACTACTCAAGTAACATATCCGCTAAGTTTGGTTCCCAATGGACTGGTGGTTTGTGAAAAATAGATAAAAAATGTAAATGCGACGGATGCCAAGTGATGTCAATAGCTCACATGCCCCTTTGTATCAGGTGAGCTAAAAAAATACATCCTCTAGTTTGACAGACTGGTAATACATGTTTTGTATCCTTCACATGGAAGAGATTTTTGAATTTTGAACTCTAATTTTTCGAAACTCAAAAAACCTAAATCAAAACATCCCATGTTGAGCTCCATAAAAAATCCTTAGTATCTAGGTATAATGTTAAAGCTATATGGTATATATAGTTTTAGATGTTCTGTATCACTACTTAACATGAATCAGTGAATGGTCAATTCAAGGCAGGGTGGTTCAACACACATTTTTTACTCTGTAGTAAAGGAGTTTTGCCAAGGATTTCAGCAGAATCTCTGATGACATTATTTTCTTTAAAATGTATTTCTAGCTTGACATTTTAAAACAAAAGCTTTTTCCAACTTGAAAACAGGAAGAAGAAAAAAATGAAACCGTGGTTAATTCATCATCTGTAACCCACGGTTGAACAGTCTGATACTCTACATTCATCACTCAAGAATCAATCGAAACAATCACATTAGTTTTAGTGTTGTCCACTTACTGAACCAGCATTGATAAGTCTCTGTATCAATATTAATATAACATTACTCAGGGGCTCGGGTGGCTCAATGAGTTAGGTCGCTGGATCTAACAGCTCATGCAAGCATATCACAAATACGGCGTGGGTTCGCGCCCTGCTTTGTAAATTACAAAAAAGAGTGCACTTGACTCGCAGCCGCAAGTGATAAAGTTTACCAGTTACTTACCCAGGGTCAGTGGTTCTCTCCAGGTACTCCGGCTACCTCCACCACTAAAACTGGACGCCATGATATAGCTGAAATATTGCTGAAAGTGGTTCAAAAATCAAATCAAATCAATCATAACATTACTCAAATTTTCGATTGGTCGGTAAGGTAACAAAAAAAAAATGCTTATAGAACCAATCAGATTTCAGATGAATAATTTGTGTCTACGAGGATTTTACTGTCAGTAGACCCATGAGTGATGAGTGATAACAATCGGAAAGTGATCAGCTGTAGGTTACCAAAGATGAGGTCAATTAAGAAGTCATGAAAAACAACTTTTATTCAAATATAATCTTAATCTATTAAGTAACTTTAATATATTAAGTATTGTACAAAATCCAATAAATTTCTTGCTGATGATGTTTTCTGATGTTGTTGGAATTTTATTTTTCAACTTTTGCAAAGAAATGTTTTATAAATTATACTTTAGTTTTACAATGAAATCGCTAAGAAATAATGTCATCTGAAATTAATTTGAAAATAGGTCATATTTAAGGTTTGAAAGGTCAGGTCAAAGGTCAAAGGTCTATGCATAATACAAAAGAATATGGTATAATTCAAAGGTCAAATATCAATACACAATACAAAATAAAATGGCAAAATATAATTGTGTAATAGTTTATAAGGCCACACCATATTAACTACTTGTTATCTGTTGGCTTTTTGTAACAGCCAATATATAGTGAGAGAATTTATACAATTTACCACATTATTTTTTTCATTTTAAGTAATTTTTGACAGAAGCAATTATTTTCTAACATCAAAACACAAAAATCAGTAAACAAACGAGAGAAATATTTAGAAAATAGAATCAAAACTGTTGTATTTACATACCAAAGATTTCTTAGACAAAATTTGATGAAAACAAAACAAGAAATTAATTTGGTGTGTAATTCAGGCTTGATACTGTAGGATTTTCATTGGTTTGGAGAGATCAGGATCAAATATGTATAAGTTCACCCATGTACACTAATACCCAGATTTCCACATGAGAGGACAAAACAAATTTCATTGTGGTTTGTATGATGGAGAGATCTTTGGCAGGAAACGGTTTCAAACATTTTAATGCAATATCTTGCAATGGTGTTTGGTAACTTTATAAAGTGGATTTGGTTTGATTGGTTGGTGTATATATTCATTTGGTAACTGTATAAAGTGGATTTGGTTTGATTGGTTGGTGCTAATATTGTCAAAATACTTGGAATGAAATACCAGTATGAATATATATGGTAAAGTACACTCATATTGTCAACTTGGAATTCTCACAAAGTTTTAGCATCTATTAAAGAGGCATTAGCTACGATTTTGACCAAAAAAATTACATGTTTTGGAAATTGGTAAATAGCTTTAAAATGATGAAATAAAGGTAAATATTTCACATTAAAAAGCTTATCGTACCACTTTTCGCCTTTTGAGAACGAAAGTTACCATCGATTGATTATTGCCTTGCAAGCAAATAATTTGACCTCGCTTTCTCCGTAGGCAACTGACCTTACTAGTGACAGGTAAAAACGAATAATTTGTATTTTGTCGCTTATTAAATGCAAACTTGCATGGTTCTTTGTCCGTAATTAAAGCCGACTAAAAGTAGATTCACAGAAAATAAGAAATAAGTGCATTGTTGTACTGATTTAAACAATGCCGATAATTAATAAAATGGCGTCCATTTCTTGATCGATCTCAAAACAAGAGCAGTTGCACCTTTTTTCCTCGATGTGCGTACATTTCATAACATTTATAAGTTACAGAAACACGTTTTATTAAGGCATCAATCATATCTGATAGTTTCTATGAGTAACAAAAATTTACGATTTTGGCAGATAATGCCCCTTTAAACAAATCTTGAGTAAATGTTCACATAAATAATTCTTATTATTACAATATGAATGAGTTCATTACCGTAAATCTTCATAACTTTTAAAAACAAACTTACGAAGTACTGTAACATAAGCTGTGGAACGAGCTTGGCCAACAACATTTGCAATATCCACCCAATATTCGCCCTCATCCTCAGGGAATATCTCTCTGAACGTGAGGACACTGCGTCTCTCCTTAGTGACAATCTCGATACCATCCGTGGGAGTAATCTCATCACCATCCAGGTACCAAGTTACTGTCAGTGGAGGACGTCCTGTGAACTCCACCACTAACTCGACTAACTTATTTTCGGTCTCTGTCAGATCCGTAAGGGGGATGGTGAACATGGGAGCTTCATGCTCTATTGTTGTCTTAAACGTTTCTCCTTCCACAGTTATCTCATCCTTGGTCACTTCCTGTGGTTTGACCTCTACTGTTAGTTCCTCTTTTGTCACTTCCTGTGGTTTGACCTCTACTGTTAGTTCCTCTTTTGTCACTTCCTGTGGTTTGACTTCAATAACCATAGCAGTTTCTGATATACTTGAAACTTCAGTTGGTACTGATTGTTCAGGTTTTGTCTCCTTGATTTCAACAGTGTCAAGTGGTTGTTGCATTTCCTCCATCATTTTTACCTTCGTTTCTGAAGGCGTAGCAGATTCAGGTTTTGCTTCCTGTACAGGTACTTCTGATGGTTTTACTTCTAATGGTTGATCGAGACTGACTTCTGTGATCTTCAACTCCACATCAACCCCTTCTGAAACTGTAGTCTTAGTTTCATTTGGAACCTCTGTTTTTGGTTTTATTTCCTCAACTAGAACATCAGAAGGTTTGACTTCTTCTGGTTTCACAGCCTCGACTTCAGTAACATCAGGTTTTATAGGTTTTTCTTCTTCAACAGATGCTCTGGATTCAGTTGGACTCTCTGCAGCAGGTTTACTTTGCTCAGTTAGAATATCAGAAGTTTTGGCATCAACTCTTTTTTCTGTCTGGATTTCAGTAATTTCAAGTTGCTCTGGTTTCTCCTCCGAGATTGTCACTATTGATTCTTTAGGAGCTTCAGTTGCAGGTTTAGCTTCAACAGACGACACTTCAGTTGGTACAGATTCATCAGGTTTTTGTTCATCAACTCCAGTGACCTCAAACTGTTGTAATTGGCTATCTGAGACTTCCACTTGGGATTCAATAGGAACTTCTTTTGCAGGTTGAACTCCTTCTACTGATACCTGGGTTTTTTCACTTTCTTCTGTCTTTGTTTCTTCAACATCAATAACTACTGGTTGTTCAGGAACCACTTCCTGTAGTGCATCAGCTTGAAATTCTGGTAGTTTGGATGATGCAGGTTTTTCAACATCCTCTTGTTCTAGGATCGGAGAAATCTGAAAATAGAAACATGAATGTTGAATACTTCTGAATTTGAATTTGAATTTTGGTGTTTTAACGCCACTTTCAGCAATATCATGGCGACCAGTTTTAGTGGTGGAGGGAGCCGGAGTACCCACATAGAACCACCGACCCTGGGCAAGCAACTGGTAAACTTTATCACTTGCGGTTGCAAGTCAAGTGCACCCTTTTTTGTAATTTACAAAGCTGGGCACGAACCCACACCATATTGGTGATAGGCTTGTATGAATTGTTAAATCCAACGACCTAACTCATTGAGCCACCCGGGCCCCTGAATACTTCTGTACAGTACGATATTCAGAATACTTGTACATGAATTGTACAAAATGAAGCAATTAAATTAAGCACATTGGTATCTTAAATAACTATTGAAATTTATAAAAGTACAGTAATTGATTGTTAATGCAAAATGAGCCATTTTTCAGCTATGTTATAGCACGAAAAAAATATATTCCATGAGATGATGATTGGTGTCTGCTTTGTAGTAGACCAACTCACTGAGTCAGAAGTCTGCAGGTAGAGATGTTGCTCCACTCAGGCATTTTATCCTGATTCCAAGCCAACAAGTTTTTGCACCTATTCGTTAAAGCTGTGTGCTTAGCAGAGAAGCAGCTAATACCAATTTTACAGTCCTTGGTTTTACTGGAATGTGGTTCAAAATCACAATCTATTCCAATTGAGGCATGGATGCCAACCATTACACCACATATGCTGTCAGTTCAAGAAGATGAATCAATATATTTTTATTAAATTGACTATAAACAATTTCACCATTTCAGAACATTATGGGTTTTGCATAAACAAAATAGTATTTGTCAAAAATGCTGTAACCACGTGATCATTCACATAAGGTGTGTCATCAATTAAAATTTGCTTAGTAAGAAGTAGAACAATAATTTGATCATGAGAGATTTAATATCTTCTCAAATACATTGTAGAACATTTCTAAAAAGATGGAGATCAATAAACAGACATCATTATGTTAGTCAATTGTCAGAATTACAGTCCTGGACTGTGCTAAGTCTATAAGTAAAGATGAATGATTTGTTATTTGTAGAAGGGCATATGTCTTATTTACGTTACTTGTCTATGATTGCGTATAGTGGTGTCCTATACATATTGTGTTGTGTTTTTGCTTTGTTTTTCTTTGTCTTGTGTACCCTTTGTTGCCAGTTGCCAACTGAATCTCTGGATTTTTTTGTGCCCCTTCGGTATTCTCCAGCATTAATTGTAACTGCCAGTGAAATCCTAGGTTCAGTTGATTTGGACATGACAAGGTGCGACTATATATTTTTTTCTTTCAAAAGAGTTTAAATCTACTAACCTCCTCATGTGCAGCCTCAGTAATATCAACAACCTTCTCTTCATCAGTAGTCTCAGCTACTGGCACTGACAGAATCTCTTCTGGGTGATCTTTTATTTCCATGGCAGCTTCCTTTTTAATCTCATCTATGTCAATTTCCATTCCTGATACTTTCTGTATCTCTTCCAATAATTCCTTGGCAATGGTAGCAGCATCTGTGTCAGAATCTCCACGAGGTCTTGGTGATGGTGTATCCATAGAGGACATGAAGGAATCAGATGCTTCTTCCGAGGTTTGGACATATTCATATGCTGCAATATATAAATATCATTATTTTTGTGCTGACTTTTTTATATTGCCTGCTGTGATTTCTAAAAATCTGTAAGACAAAGTAATAGAAACAAAAGCCACGAAAAAATTACCTAAAAAAAAAGTATTAAGTTTGTTTATAGATGGACTCATTTAACGTCAAGCTTAAAATTCATATCTGAATATCAAAATAACTTGCAGTCTAATAAGCAAGTCCAGATAACTTGAATACAACAATAAATATGCCTAGATCAATTAATAACACAAATAAATATGCAAACTTGAATACACAAAAAAACTAGGAAGAACTGTTTTAGATACCTAAAACTTATGTCTCCCCTTAATGTGGCCATCTGTACAACAACCTATCTCGAAGGACAAAAATGTTATGGCCCGGACAAGAAAATACTATTTAAAAAACAATTATTTGACCCTGAGGTCACAGGTCAAGGTCCCATGAAGGTCATTACGGTATGTGACACACCACCTTATGGTCATGTACCCACATACCAAATAAATACTACCGTATTTAAAAAACAAACAATTATTCAACCTTGAGGTCAAAGGTAAAGGTCCCATGACCTTATGGTCATGCACCCACATACCAAATATCATTGACCTTTCTCGAAAGACAAAAATGTTATGGCCCGGACAAGAAAATACTATTTAAACAAGAGCACCAAAACACACGGGTGCTGGACGCTCGACTTTTTCGTATCTCATATTAAACTACAAGCAATCTATATAATTATTGATAAATTGCATTTTTTAAAGAAATTCTAAGTCAAAAAGGGGAAATAACTCGAAAAATCGAGAAAGCATCAGAGATGCAACAGCCGAGTTGCAAGTCAAAATCTTGGGGCATTTAATTTGTCTATTCACCCTGATCATAACTATATATGGTTTAGGGGTGGGGATCTCAACCATTAAAATGTTCATTTCAGGTAGGGGATGGGGTATGACCCCAGGGGCCTGAGCTATAAGGAATTTAATTTGCCTAGTCACCCTGATCATAAATATATATGGTTTAGGGGTGGGGTTCTCAACCATTAAAAAGTTCACTTCAGGTAGGGGGTGGGGTATGACCCCCCAGGGCCTGAGCATAATAAGGCATTTAATTTGCCTATTCACCCTGATCATAAATATATATGGTTTCGGGGTGGGGGTCTCAACCATTAAACAGTTCACTTCAGTTAGCCAGAAAAACCATATATCCCATATGGATTTAGCAAAATCTGTCCAAGTTTATTTTGTAAAAAAATGTTGAAAGTCAAAATCTATAAAATATGCACACCTTCAGTGTAGGTACTAACTGTCTACAAAATATAAAAGGTCTAGCTCAAAAACTGTAGGAGTTAGCCAGACAAACCATATATCCTATATGGATTTAGCAAAATCTGTCCAAGTTCATGCATCCATAATTTTGTAAAAAAAATTGTTGAAAGTCAAAAACCATTAAATATGCATTCATCCATAATTTTGTAAAAAATTGTTGAAAGTCAAAAACCATTAAATATGCATTCATCCATAATTTTGTAAAAAATTGTTGAAAGTCAAAATCTATAAAATATGCACACCTTCAGTGTAGGTACTAACTGTCTACAAAATATAAAAGGTCTAGCTCAAAAACTGTAGGAGGAGTTAGCCGGACAAACCATATATCCTATATGGATTTAGCAAAATCTGTCCAAGTTCATGCATCCATAATTTTGTAAAAAAATTGTTGAAAGTCAAAAACCATTAAATATGCACACCTTCAGCGTAAGTACTAACTGTCTACAAAATATAAAAGGTCTAGCTCAAAAACTGTAGGAGGAGTTAGCCGGACAAACCATATATCCTATATGAGGGCATAAATGAAAAGTCAAACTATGTCATTTTGAGAATATTTGATGAAAATCAAAATCCTGTCCACATGCACACCACCATTATGTGTATAAACATCCTACAAAATATTAAAGCTGTAGCTCCAATACTGTAGGAGGAGTTAGCGGGACAAACTATGCATACTATAGTGTGACGAACGGAAGGACGGACGGACAGACCTACAGGGGTAAAACAATATGCCCCCCCGACTAATAGTCGCGGGGGCATAAAAAACAATAGATTAATCTGAATTTCGAACTCGCTCTAAATAATAGTGTAATAATGCATCCTACTAAAAATTATGTTGATCGGCCAAAAACTAAAAGCGCTATCGCATTAACGAAGATAGGCTAACATACGCCAGCCCACCCGCCCATCTTTTACCAAAACATAAGCCGAGTGCAACTTTGTTGCAACTCGGCTAATAAAATGCTGGATGGAGTTGTTTTCTCTTGTCAACAGATTGGGGTCAACACTTTCTACAAGTGTATTGAGTTTCAAGTTAATAGCTTTGATAGTTATTGAGAAATTTAAATTATGCTAAAAAAATATCCCAAATTTCTATGTACTATGTCGAAACAAGGGCAGATAATTCTGGATATAGAAATCATAGGGTCATCTGCCTTGTTGTAATTGGTTCCTCTTTTGATAGTGAACAAGTATTACAAGTTTCAAATGGATACCTTTGATAGTTTTTGAGAAATGGACTCTGACAAAAAACTTAACCGAAAACTTAACCTAAACCAGATGCTGACGCCGGAGTGACGACAATAGCTCGACTTTTTTTCTTCGAAAAGTCGAGCTAAAAACAATTATTTGATCTTGGGGTCAAAGGTCAAGGTCCCACGAAGGTCATTACGGTACACGACACACTGCCTTATGGTCATACACCCACATACCAAATATAATTGACCTATCTGGAAAGACAAAAAAGTTATGGTTCGGACAAGCTTCGCTGAGAAGAAGCAGATGAAGCGGAAGCGGAAGAAGAAACTAGAGAAAGTTGATCTGGGGATCACAGATACCCCTGCATTCCAAATTTTCATCCAGAAACCTTTAAAGTCCCTATCTTCTAAGAGAAAAAGGGCCATAATTCATGAACGGTAAATGTCAATTTCACCATAATCGAACTTAATCTGTATTTTATGGTACATCGCATTTTGTTAAAGTTTGAAAAGATTTGGTCGAGTCGTACCTTAAATATCATCCGGAAACCTAAAAAAAGTCCATATTTTCTAAGAGAAAAAGGGCCATAACTTATGAACGGTACTTGTGAAATACACCATAATCAAACTTACCCTGTATTTTATGGTATACAGCATTGTGTTAAAGTTTGAAAAGATCTGGTTCAGCGGTACTTTAAATATCATTCAGAAACCTAAAAAGTCCCTATTTTCTAACAGAAAAAGGGCCATAACTCAGGAACGGTAAATGTGAAATACACCGTAATCGAACATAAGCTGTATTTAATAATCCACAGCATTGTGTTAAAGCTTGAAAAGATTTGGTTGAGCCATACTTTAAATATCATTCAGAAACCTAAAAAGTCCCTATTTTCTAACAGAAAAAGGGCCATAACTCAGGAACGGTAAATGTGAAATACACCGTAATCGAACATGAGCTGTATTTAATGGTCCACAGCATTGTGTTAAAGCTTGAAAAGATTTGGTTGAGCCATACTTTAAATATCATCCGGAAACCTAAAAAGTCCCTATTTTCTACAAGAAAAAGGGCCATAACTCAGGAACGGTAAATGTGAAATACACCGTAATCGAACTTAACCTGTATTAAATGGTTCACAGCATTGTGTTAAAGTTTGAAAAGATTTGGTTGAGCGGTACTTTAATTATTATCCGGAAACAAAAAGTGTGATGGACGAACTGACAAACAGACATGAGGATCCCTATATACCCCCCCCCCCCCCGACTCTCGTCGAGCAAGGGTATAAAAATCAGACTAAAACAATATGTCTCCCTTAGTTCGAAGGGGAGACATAATAAGCCCAGATAACTTGAATACACAAAAAAGAGGGTGACATGACTTATGGCCAGATAAATTGAATACACGATTAAATATGTCAAGATAACTTGAATATAAAAATAAATTTCCCCGATATTTTGGTGTAGACTTTACAATTGATAGATAATTTGTCTCCAATGAAAATTGTTCTTTCCAATAGTTTAATTTACAATACATGTACTGATAATACATGTCTAGGCCTCACTTAGTAATGCTAACATTATCTATTTCTTTTATTGCTCTGAATAAGAGAGAAACTTTTTAATCAGAAAGCACTAAAAAGAAAAAAGGGATATACAGTGAAACCGAAACCGAAATTTTTTCATACCCAAAATTATTGTCGTAAATGATTTGTTTCAGCTATCATTAAACAGTTATGATGCAAAAGATACGATTTGTGTTGTGTTCTTCTTTGACAAAAAAAAATCCAACACTATCGTTATCGGAATTATTGTCCATGATGACAAGAATTTAATTTAACCTGATTCTATTCATATGACCTTCTATGTGAACCCATCTTGAGCATGCACACTGTTTAGAAACAATACACAACATGTGGAAGAGAATGTGTCAACACGTGGAAGAAAGCAGACTTTGATGGATTCAGAGATAAAGAGGAATAGAAGTGCAGTATCTTCCAAATGGAACAAATGCAGGATATATGTAGGGGATCAGTTGGACCATTGGAACGAACTGAAGGAAGTGCTACGCGTCCAAACTCACGCTGAAGTGGCAAATATTTTTTTGCTTCATAGGTAAGCCGAGCATGTTGCCTTCTTTTCTCAATCATTTTTCATATTTTATAAATTTATGATGATGCCTATGATCATTTTCAGTAGATATTATTCAATATATGTAATTTTGCACCCGGCAACAGCAAATCATTGTCAATGAGTAGCATAAAACGGCTGTATTTGCGAGGTAAACAAACACGACATGCTGCAGCATAAAAATAGATTTGGCCTCGCTCAGGTCAGTGCATAATTAATTAGCTTCCAGCAATGATGGTCAGTTTTTTTAAATCGAAAAAACAACGTTTCATAGCGTATTCGCCAATAATTTGGTATTTAATCTTCATTTTATGAAGGTCAATACGGAAAACGACAATAATTTTGAGTATGAAAAAATTATGGTTTTGGTAGACAATATGCCTTTAATGCCAAGTTTCCTTATGATGAGATAAAGATGATGTCCGCTTTGTACTAGACCAACACACTTAGTTGGATTTGTACAGTGCTAATTTATTGAAAGAACAGTCCGCGGGAAGACATGTTGCTCAACTTAGACACAAAATTCTGATTCCAAGTCAAGCAATCTTTGCTATTACTCCTTAATGTTGGGTACTTAGTGGAGAAGCAGCAAATACCAATTTTATGATCTTTGGTTCGAAACAACAGGGCCTCAAACCCATGATCTGCCACACTCTAGGCAAGCACGCTAACCATCACATCGTTGATGCAGCTAAATCACAGTGAGAACAAAACAAGTTACTTTCTGATGATGTGCACTTTGTGCTAGATCAACACAGAGTTGGATTTTTTATAGTGTTAGCTCATTGAAACAATATTCAGTGGGTAGACACGTCATCTCACTCAGGCATATTATACTGATTTTGAGCCAACCAGTGTTTACTCTTTCTCTTTAATGCAGCCACAATGTAACCCACAGCTGACCGTGCTCCAATCATCACCTATGGGTCAACAAAACAGAAAAATCCTCGTTTCGTTGAAAAAAGTATGTTTATAGTTACCAATAAAAATCATTGTTTAATATTTTTAATCTCCTTGGTTAAGGCGAAAAAGCTATACAGAAAAATAGTGCCTCCCATAATTGACAAGCAATTCCTATCTTAATTTAGATACATTTAAAAACTGTGATATAAAAGAAAGTCATCGGTACTTAAAAACGTTCACATTATTATGAAAATTTCTCCCAGTGGCGATAAGTGGAGATAATGTAATGCTGCGTGGTTATTAGATAAACATCAAATACTTATTTTACAGTTTTTGGTTTGACCTGGCCGTGCTTGAACCCATAATCTACCACACTCAAGAAGAATACACCACCAATGAGGATAGCACTTCAATATGAAATTGCTGTACTCACAAGAAAAATATGTTCATGCATTATCATCCTTTTGTGGAAATACAAAAAAATAAATAAAACAAAAAAAAATTGTATATCATACGTTCATGCAATATTCTTAATAAATTGTGGTGAAACAAATGGGTTATATGATAGAGAATGTGTCTACAAATAAACATTAAACTATTCACATAAATGCTTACATTCGACTTCTAAAAATCCAATGGTTACTGCTTTTCCATAAGGATTGACAGCTTCACATCGATATTCACCAGCATCCTGTGGGAAAACTTCAACAATCAGCAGAGTACAGGCCCCTGTTTCAGTATCATAGGTCAAATGAAAATCTTGTGTTTCATATATTGGTTTGTCATTGTGGAACCAATCAACA
Organism: Gigantidas platifrons; assembly: GCA_002080005.1. NCBI lineage: Eukaryota > Metazoa > Mollusca > Bivalvia > Mytilida > Modiolidae > Gigantidas > Gigantidas platifrons. Next base: position 196,494 of record MJUT01015800.1, on the reverse strand, counting down.
TGAGGAGTTGGGATTCCCCTTAATTCACATCTAAACTTAGCCTCTTCACCATCCATGACTTTTAAAGATGTTAGACCCCATGTGCATTCAGGGGGAGTATCTCCGTCTGGGATTTCTACATCAAATATTTCCTGAGTAGTCTTGGCTTCTTTTACAGATTCAGCCTCAGTTTTCTCCTCCTTGGTTATTACTATCCTAGCAACATTTTCATCATCTTTAGATGGCATTTTAAGAGTTAACTTGACTTCTTCCTTAGGTTTATCTTCAACCTCAAGAGTTATCTCTGATTTGTCCGCTTCCTCAATTTCAGATATAGCAAAGGTCACTTCCTGTGTTTGACTTTCAGACGTACTTTCAATTGCAGTTGATTCAGTTACCTCTGGAACCTGTTGGTCTGTCAGTTGAAAGGTCATTTCGATTTCCTCTTGGGGTCTCTCCTCTGTTTCTACTGTTGATATTTGCAAGGTTGATTCTTCACTTTCTGGAATATTAAAAGTAAATGCTTCTCCAACATTTCCTATAATTTCAGTTGAAGTGGTTTCCTTAACAACTGTTGTCTGCTTTTCAGGTCCAGTAACTTCTAAAGTCATCTCAAATTCTTCAGAGGGTTGTTGTTCAATCTGAAGAGTCATACTTTCTTCATACTTTCCTTCTACCTCTGGGACCTGTTGTTCTAATATTTTAACATCTGTAGTTTGTTCAGGAATTGTTTCTTCCATTTGTTGAGGAACTTCAACTTCTTGTAACTGAATTGTAAATTCAGTTTCTTCTTTTGGTTGACCTTCGATAGTCAAAGTCATTTCGTCTGTGTATGTTTCCTGTGAAACTGGTAACTCAAATGTTTCCACAGATCCAGAAGATGCTCCTTCAGTAAAGGTAGTAATTTCCTGTTCTGTTATTTCTTTTTCTGGTTGCATTTCAAGAGAAAATTCAACAGATTCTGAAGGTTGTTCCTGGAATGTGAAAGACACTTCACTTTCAGTTGTATCCATAGAAACGGGTGCTTCAGATATTGACGAGTCCTCAATTACTAATTCTGTTGTTTCCAGAGGCATTTCCTCAAATGTTACTTCTTGTTGTCTAGTTTCCTCCACATCTGTGGTTTCAAAAGTAAATTGAGATTCTGTTTCCTCGGTAATTTCAGAAGTGGTTGTAGATTCCACTGTAGTAGTTTCTGTGTCTCCGATGGCAAATGAGAAACTGACTTCTTCTTGGGGTTTTTCATCAACCTGAATAGTCAGTTCTTGGGGAATCTCCTGTTCAGACTCAGGTAATGTTATTACTTCCTTACTGGTTTCAATTACTGATTCAACTTCCGATATTTCCTTAATAACAGGAACTTCCTGTTCAGTTTGTTCCATCTTAAAATCAATCTTTAGTTCATCCTGGGGAACTTCTTGCACCTCAAGAGTTGTCTCCACTTTTTCTACCTCTTCAGTCTCAGGAACTTCAAAAGTAAATTCCTCTCTGACAGTCTCAGTAACTTGTTCCATTTTGGTAACCTCTGGCAGTTCTTCTATGTTTTTCTCTTCAACTGGTTTAATAGGAATAGAAAACTGTACTTCTTTCAGTGCCTCCCCCATTATATTCATTGTCAGTTCTTCAATGTGTTTTTCACGTTGATCAACTTTAGTTTCTGTGACAACAGTTTCCATGACTTCTTCCTTTTCCTCAGCCACAGGGATTTCTATTTCAACCTTTTCATCCTTTGAAAGTTGATCTGCAATATCCAGTAATACTTCAGTTTTTTCTTCCTTTGAGAGATCTTCTTTTGGCTTGACATCCACAGGTTTCTTTTCAATTATGGTTTTTGATATAACAGTTTCTACTGCTTCCTGTATGTCTTCTGTAACAGGAATTGATAGTTCTGTTTTCTCTTCTTTGACTGGTTTCCCTTCCTCTGGCACTTCTTCCACAGGGACAATTTCTTCTTCTTTTGGTTTCTCAATTGTTTTACGAACTTCTTCAATCTGTTCATCTTGAGGGCGTGGGACATCTTTCATTTCAGAAACATCTATTTCAGTACCACTCACTTCTTTTACAACTGCAATAATCTCAGTTGGTTTCTGTTTCATTGTTGTCTTGTGAACTTCGACCTCAATTTTTTGTGCTGATGGTCGTCTCTCTTTTTCTGTCGTAACTTTTGTTTTGTAAGCTTCTTTTGTTGGAACAGTAACTTCCTGATGAACATCAGGCACGATTTCAATGGTTTCTGAATGTACAGCCTGTGGCCCTTCCACTTCATCCATAGGTAAACCATGGATTTCTTCTGTGGTAATAGTTCTAGTTTCTTTAACAATTTCAGTAATATCTTGTGGGTGCTGATCTGGCATTTGAACCAGTAATTCAACAGGTTTAGATTCATCCTCTTTGTCAACTCTGACAATTGTTGTGTGAACAGAGTCACCTTCAACAATCTTTGGAATGTCCTCTTCATTTTGGAATGTTTCCGTGGTAACCTGAGTGTAGGTTGTTGTTTCTGTGATTACAGATGATGTTGTTACAGCTGCTGTCGGTGGAAAACCAATTTGTATTTCTACTCCTATGGGTTTAGATGATGGCTGTGCAGCCTTTGGTACTTTATCAAGAGTTATAGCCTCAATATAAGTTGAATCCTCGGGTATAATTATAGGTTTGCTTTCTTCTGTAGGTTGAATATCAATTTTAGTACGATGACGTTCATGTACAGGCATTGTCGTCTCTGAGTCCTTTGGCAATTGTTGAACTTCAATTGTAGTTCTGTGATATTCTTCAGAAGGAATCTCTTCATCTGGGGCTGAAAAAGGTCAAAAGGGAAGGTTAAGGTCAAGGTCAAATAAAAAATGGTTTCTCAAGGTCAGACTAGAGGTGAAAATAAACAGAGATAGACAGAAAGGAGGTCCCTCAGAATATTTGACATGGATGCCTCTGAAGTCTAAATATGTTACAATGTTTTACATACTTCAATACAAATCACAATAAACTCCAGCCTTCATTTTCAACTTTTTCAGTTAACTTATGAATATTCATAAAACAGTACAAACTGTAGCTGCCTTAGTTGATTGATGAGTAATCATAACAGAGTATAAAATTTAACTTTTTCAGTTAATTGATGAATATTCACAACACAGAAAAAACTGTAAGTTCTTCAATTGACAGATGAATATTCATAACAAATTTAGCCTTGAAGTCGTATACTCCCATATTGTTATTACATTTGTTACTTCTTTAAAAAAAAAAAAAAAACATCTTATATCTGTACTTTCATTGTGTATACAGGAGTAGTTGACACAAGTTTACAAACAAATTTAATATGGAATAACAAGGAAGTTTGTACTAAAGAGATATTTTGTGATTTATTACATTAAAATATTTATAATCGTATATTCATAAACATGTCACCTAAAATACCAATAAAACTTAATTTAAAAACTCTTTGTAAACTTCTAGGTTTCGGATTATGGTGTTTAATGCCACTTTCAACAATATTTCAGCTATATCGTCTGTTTTATCGGTGGAGGAAACCAGAGTATCCAGAGAAAACCATTGACCTGTCACCAGTAAACTTCTAAGATGTTCTGTTAAATACATATTGTTGAGACATATTCCTCTTCTTCCTATTTACATGCACATCTTTCAATTACATACAATTGTTTTTTTAATATCAAAACCATATAAACTCACCAACTACAGCCAGTCTACATGAAGTAATGGATTCTCCATAGGTATTTCTAGCTGTACAGGTATATTCTCCTTCGTCTTCGGGGAAAACCTCCACAATGATCAGGACACTTTCTCTTTTACTGTAGTCAATAATAATCTGGAAGTCTGGACTGGGTTTGATTTCTTGTCCATTGTGATACCAGATGATACGTGGTTGTGGTTTACCAAGGAATGTAACTCTCAGTTCCACTTGTGTGCCATCACGGACATTCATGGGTTTTAACAGCTCAGTAAATTCTGGTGGGATAAATTCCTCTGGTTGTTTAGGTGTTGTCTCCTCTTCATCAGGAAGGACAAATTCTACTTTCTTCACAGCTATAACATATACCATAAACATTCTGATAAATTCTTTATTTCTTAACATGTATCCAAAAACATTTTGCTTAAATTGAGATACTATGCTAAAAATAAATACTTTGTACAGTGCAACCTGTCTGAACAGACCTGCTTGGTACTTGCTGTGTTTGTGTTCAGATTAGACAGGTGTTCACTTTAGAAAGGTTCATTGAGACTTTACTTAAGTTCAGTTTATATAGGATTCTGTTTTATTCAGGGTTCAGTTAAGACAGGTTAACACAGTACATAGTTTAATTACAGCTAAACACTAAACAAACTATTTAAAGATACAGATGTGACACTATTACTTTTTTTATTGGGAGGATGATACCATCGGGGACTAATAGTGCACCAGCAGTGGCGATAGCAATAAAACTGTAAATATCTAATTTAGTGTGCACGACACATTTTTATTTATTTTTTCATCCTTTTATAGAACCATATAATTAACATTCCTACCAAGTTTAGTCCTAACTGCCCAGTGGTTTAAGAGAAGAAGATTAAAAACAGAAAACACTTTTTAACACCTTTAGGCCTCTTGTTTCCTGTGCTTTTCCAATTAATAAAAACAAACTTTCTAGAGGACTATCGAATGACATTCCTACAGATCTTGGTTCCAATTGGCTCAGTGGTTTTAGTGAAGATTAAAATGTAAAAGCTTATGATCGATGATGCCCTATGCAAAGTAATGATAATTCTTCACATGACCCTTTAGGTCCAGTGAGCTAAAATAAAGCAGTAGAAAAAAAGATATTGCTCATATACATACCACAAATTTAAATCATGTACAAAAAAAAAAACCCAATAAAATTCAATAAAAATCCAGCAGAATTTTTAACTCATCTGAAGTAAATATAATAAATATACTGATTGTGCACCAATTGATTTGAAATTTAAGGACATGGAAAATGTACTAATGGCATATGCTACTTACGTTTGATATTAAGTGTTGACTTGCAAGTGACAACCCCTCTTTCATTTTCAGCAACACAAATGTAGTCACCAGCATCCTCTGGGTTGACATTATGTATTGTCAAGGTTGTTTTATTCATCTCTTCCATGACCTTAACCCTATCTGTAGGTTGAAGTTTGACCTCATTTTTGTACCAGGTAATGGTTGGCTGTGGTTCACCTCGTACCTCAACTTCAAACCTACAAATATGTGTAAATACGCAACTATAACTTTATATATTTCTGAAAATTGACTATCATAAAAATTTATTGTTAAGATCATTCTTAATGACAAGACCATTTCGCCTTTCGTCTATGAATGTTTTTGTAAAAATAAAATCAACATTTCTGCAACCATATTATACAATAGCATATACCATATTATACCATATCATACCATATAATTAAACAGGGTTCCCACACAATTTTCAACATGAAATTCCAGGGTATTTCCAGGAATTTTTTCAATTTTCAAGGGTGATTTCCAAAAAAGCTTGGCGGTTTTCTTTACTTTAGAATGGGGTCCGATCCATCAAATTAGTGTTTTTCAACGATGCTATATTCTCTATAGTAGGATAAACATTACTGTCCATCACAAGTTTGCAGGTACATTAATGTTTGACATATCTGCCAGTGAAATAGATAATTAACACTGACATCACGGTATCATATGTTTTTGGTAATCGTTGTTATTCAAAATACCCTTGAAAAGCTGTATCTTACAAATGCGCATATGAAAAAGAATTCACGATCTGTTCGTTCCAAAGTCATTGGTACCAACTTACTATAAAACTAATGATACGCCACAGAACTCGCTGGTAAGAAGTTGTAAAGGGACGAAAGAACAATAATCAAAGAGAAGTAATTCAATGTTATCTAATGACTTCTGGTAGACAAATTTCAAGGGTTTCTCCCGGTATTTGACAATTTTCTCGATTTTCAAGGGCATTTCCCAGCCGTGAGTGAGTGGAATAAAATCCCCGGGTTTATCCGGTTTTCCCGAATGTGTGGGAACCCTGTATAAAATATCATACCATATTATATTATATTCTAACGTGACGTCCTTCTTTTGCTTTGTAGACAAACGAGCGATTTTTATCGATTGGGTATAATCTCATTAGCACATGTGACGGTGCATGCGACTGACTTTTCCGTTGTAAATGTACATGTTGATGAATTATCGTTTGCTTGAATTTGGCAGCATAAATTGTGTGCGACATTTTCCGCAAATGTAAATATAAACAAGATATGATTATAATCTAACGATTATGAATTATGAAGTCTCCCAAACCGGCCACTAATAACAGGTTTAAAAAATAAATCAAAAGCTACCTTTGAAATCGAACAATGTTGAATTTGTGCAGTATTGTGGTGGCCATTTTGAAAATGGCGACCGGTAGAAAATTTTCGATGTCAGGAATCAATTCGGGACATCATAATCTACCTACATATGAAATGTTGTTGAATTTGTGTGGTATTGTGGTTGCCATTTTGAATATGGCGACCGGTAGAAATTTGTTAATGTCGGGAATCATTTCGGGACATCATTATCTACCCACATATCAAATTTTGATGATATCGGACAATGTTGAATTCTTGCGGTATTGTGGCAACCATTTTGAAAATGGAGACCGGTAGAAATTTTGTGATGTCGGGAATCAATTCAGGACATCATAATCTACCTACATATTAAATTTCGTTGAAATCGAACAATATTTTTTTTTTAATTTTTTTTTATACCATTTGTTAGTTAAAAAACATCGAATACCGGTACCTTATCCCGGCCTCGTTAATGTTAGTATAAACGATTTAATATATAGTTATTAGTATTTGTTAGTATAAAAAATAAAATTTTTAAGCATGATACATATGACAGACAGTACCCTTGAATATTTATGATCAAATAATAGATGATCATATTATATATATTATATTTATCAATATAGTTTCTAACAAAAATACAGATTTTCAATTATACATTTTTTTTTGGGTTAAATCTAATAATAATATTATGTTTTAAGTATTTTATGATATGAGAAAAAATATATACTTTTGGTTAACTACTTCGTTAGAACCAAGAAAATAATAGAAAAAAAGACAATAAAGATAAATAAATAATTGAAAAAAAAAAAAAAATTAATGTAGTGTAATAATAATAATTGGGGGGAAAAAAAGAAAAAAACTAAGACAACTGATCAAATTGAGGGAAAAAAAACAGAAAACATACATGGGTCGAACAATGTTTAATTTGTGCGGTATTGTGGTGGCCATTTTGAAAATCCCGACCGGTAGAATTTGTTCAATGATGGGAATCAATTCGGGACATCATTATCTACCCACATATAACATTTTGATGATATCGGACAATGTTGAATTTTTACCGCCCATTTTTTATGCAGTGTTTTGGCAGCCATTTTCAAAATGGCAGACATCTTGAAAATTTTAAAAGTGCAGAATTGTTCCTCTAATGGTGACCTATCACTATGTCAAATTTGATGTTTCTATCATTATCCATTTAGAAGTTATCAACATTAATGTACGAAATTTCAACTTTCCCACAGGATTCTATAGTAACCCCCACCCCCTTTGAATCCCTCAAAATATGACTTTGACCCTCTTTACCACAAAGCTGAAAACTTTAGGATCAACTAGAAACATATACTATAACTCCACCAAGTTTCATGAAATTCTGTCCAGTAGTTCCTGAGATCTGCCGTGGACATGTTCATGTGCCAAAGAAAGAAAGGAGAATAATAATAATAATAATAATAATAAGAAGAAGAAACGGAGCAAAAACAATAAGTCTCCAAAACGTTGTTTGGAAGACTTAATTACCACCTTCCAATCAAAGTATACTACCATATTTGTACTCTTATACATACCAGAATTGAAATAAATCATGGAAGCCAGAATGTGTTTTGAGTTTTCTGCCAATCCATATTAAAACTCAAAACACATTCTGCCTTCCATGATTTATTTCTTAATTATACCACCGTTTGGACAACTCAAAATACTATTATCACTAATCTTGATAAATAACTAGAGGCTCAGATGAGCCTGTATCGCTCACCTGACATAACTAAGTCCTCTTAAGAATGTCTGCATGCCGAATACATCTAAGTTACTATTCAAATCCCATAGAGTTTTATGTTAAAACTATGTCTGCTCAAGGCAGTCATCTTGGATGGAGGTCGTGGTCACTGGACACAATTTTAAAAGTATACTACCCAAGGACCATCCATGCCATGTTTGCTTTAAATTGACTGACTGGTTTCAGAGGAGAAGACTTTTAAACAATTTTCCCATAGGGTCCTATGTTAAAACTATGTCCGCTGACTGCGGCAATCTTGGATGGAGGTCGGGCTCACAGGACATAATTTTGAAAGTTGACCACCTAAGGACCATTCATGCCATGTTTGCTCTAAATTGACTTGCTGGTTTCAGAGGAGAAGACTTTTAAAAATTTTTTCCATAGGTCCTATGTTAAAACTAAGTCGAGTCATGGTGGCCATCTTGAATTTCCGATCAGCAAACGATTCACAAGTTTAGTACAGGATCACCCAATGATCATTCCTGTAAAGTCACAATTCAATTGGCTTAGTGGTTTCTAACAAGCAGATTTTTAAAATTTCGACCAATCAGAACACATTATGAGCCCTGGCAGCCATGTTGGATTTCCGATCAGAGCCAAAAACAAAAAAAACTTGTATATGACCATCTAATGAACATTTCTGCCAAGTTTGATTCAAATCTGTTTCGTGGTTTCAGAAAAAAAGATGAAAATGTGAAATTCCCATAGGGTCCAATGTTAAACTAAGTCGAGTCATGGCGGCCATCTTGAATCTCCGATCGGCAAACGATTCACAAGTTTAGTACAGGACCACCCAATGATCATTCCTGCAAAGTCACAATTCAATTGGTTTAGTGGTTTCTGACAAGAAGATTTTTAAAGTTTCAACCAATCAGAACACATTATTGGCCCTGGCAGCCATGTTGAATTTCCGATCTATACCAAAAACACGAATCTGGTAGAGGATCATCCAATGACCATTTATGGCAAGTTTTATTGAAATCTGTTCAGCGGTTTCAGAGAAGAAGAGTTAAATGTGAAAAGCTAACGGACGGACGACGGACGCTTACCCATGGCAAAAGCTCACATGGCCTTTGGCCAGGTGAGTTAAAAATCACAAGAGGAATTAAGGTTTACAAAATTTGAAAAAATAAAAAAATATTTTGTATTTTATGTGTAAATTCAAAAACTATTGTTTATAGTCACAAAATGTATTGCAACATGCAAACAGTGTATTTTACTTTTATTTCCAGCAACATCAAATCATTATGCAAATAACATTACATTAGAAAATAAACTGACCTAGCCATGTCTCCTTCTGGTACCTTGGTCTCTGGTATAAGAGGTCTGATAAACTCTGGGGACATCTCTATCCTTGTGACATGAGTGTCAGAACCTTCTGTTACATCCATAGGAACCTCATCATCTTCTCCTTCAGAGGAGGCTGTAATATTTCAAACATCTTTTGTTATTACAGATAATATTATCAAGAAATCTTTACAGAACAATACCAAAAGTGACAGGTTTTTTTCAGGAATTTCTACATATTATAACTTTAAACAGTTTCTATTATTTCATCTATTTATATTTCTTTGCAATATTTATAAAACACACCTTTTAATAACAAGGGCAATGCAAAGTGTGGCATATCCCCTCGCCTAAATATTTGACCCGGTGACCTTGACCTTTGACCTTGAAAATCAATAGGTTCCAGATTCTCTTAAGGACTAAGTATGTACCAAGTTTGGTCAAAATCCATTGAAGGATGTTGATTCTAGAGTGTTCACAAGGATGTTACGGAAGGACAGACGGACGGAAAGAAGGACGGACGGACGGATGGTAGCGTTACTATATCCCTTCGCAACTTCATTGGCAAGGGGATAATAAAAATACCATAAAAGTCGTGTATATTACACACACCTCTTCTATTGACTGTTCAATTCCTAATTGTAATTGTGTTCATAATTGTATGGTACTTCTATCACTGCCCACTCTTCTAATAAATCTGAGCACCACAATATAACTGAAATATCCTATGTGTACTGAATTCTACAGTATAATACTCACCCATAAAGATACAAATTTTTCTCAACAATAATAAAAGTAAGTACTTTATACAACTGATTTAGAACATTAAATTAACTTACGTTGAACAACCAGATTAGCTGTAGTAATACTCTCGCCAAATGGATTTTTTGCAGCACAGGCATAAACACCTGCGTCATCAGGGAAAACCTCTGGAATGGTTAGTTTACACACTCCCATGTCTTCATCAAATTCAACTTTAAAGTCAGTACTAGGAACAATTTCATGTTCATCTTTGTACCATTTCACAACTGGTGTTGGAACACCAACAACACGGCATACCATTGTGACCTCTGTACCATCTTGTATAATTTGAGGTTGTAGTAGTTCAGAAAATTCAGGAGGCACTTCTTCAATAGCCTGTGCTTCTTCCATTGTATCATACTCAGGAACAAGATCTGGTTTAGCTTTAGGTGCCTCTCCACCAGGCAAAGATCCATCTTTGTCAAATTTTTCTGTCAATGGTTGTTCTGGTATAACAATTTTCTTGGTAACCATTTCAGGAATAATTTGCTCTTCTTGAGTAGCAGTATCAGGTTGGAAGGGAGGTAACTCCTTCTTTTCAATTTTGTCTGGTTGTATTTGTTCTTCTTGAACAACTTCTCCTGGTACCTCTTCTGGAGGTTGTTGTATTGTCTGATCAACAGGTTGAATAATCTGCCTTACAGGAGATTGCTCTCTGGGTTTGTCCTCCTTTAAAGGTTTAGGTTTGGGTCTATCAATTACTATAGGTGTAACTTCCACTTCTTCTACCTCATTTGGTTTTGTATCCATTGGTGCTAGTTTTTGTCTTTCGACAACCTAAAATTTAAACAAATCTCATGATTTACAATAAGGTAAAATGTACAACATATATGTATGTGGAACATGTAAATTATACCCAACATGGAAACAATGTTTTTCTGGGGGGAGGGGGGTTGTGGTCGAAAGGCAGTTGGATTTACAACTACCACGGCAATCAGTGTCTATCACTGCTCATGGCAAGGTATACTAAATACAATATTATAAGTTAAATTCTTCAGTGACTTGAGGCAGGTTAGCGGTTTCATCCAACCGAAAAACTGACTGACATGATATAACTGAAATATTGTTGAAAGTAGTGTTAAACACCATAACCCTAACCCTCAAATTTTTTTTTGCAAGTTAACATTAACTGGTTAAATCCTGCCACATCTTTGCACCTATACCTAACCGGGACATATATTTCCATTAAGTGCACCTCTCCATCAGAGTTAATAAAACTCACATCTTCACTGGTAATTGACACTGATTGTATGGTTCAAAGAAATTTACTGGTTAAAGGCTGGAAATAAATGTGCTACGTAATACCTTGATGACTGATGATGAATTGTATTGGTCATTTGAATTCAGTAATTTAAACAATCAGGAAAATTATAAGACGTAATACCAATCATAGAATCAATATGTCACTTTTTTACATGTATATTTCTAAATAAAATTATAAAACGTCACTTATACATATATATACAGTCAAACCTGCCGTAACGGTCACCTTTATATAATGGTCACCTGCTCATAACGGTCACTTTCGTGCTCTCCCTCTGCATTTTACTATATATTTTAATTCGATATAGCGGTCACCTGTTCAATGCGGTCAGCGGTCACCATTTATAAGTAATTTTCAGTGTAAAACCCTATGTATTACGGTCAATTTTATTTTAAAAATAATACTGGAAGTGATTTCGGAAGATCAGTATTTTTCTCAAATGTACCAAAAATCCTGAGGTGTTACAAAATATAGTGACTAATTTAATTAATTAAATAAACAAACACATTTTGTTTTGTGAATCGTAAATGACATAAAGGACAGTTTATCCCCGGACGGTATTGGGGATTTCTATTCATTACGACAAGAATAGAAATTCACTCACCAAAAATATTTTGTATCTAGTACATCATGTCAAAATCATCAACATCCGTAAATAGGAAAGCTTTGAAATTTGACAACAAAGTGAAAGCGATAAATCATTGTGATGTTGGGAAAAGTTGTCGGACTGTGGGCGAGGAGATGGGTGTTGGTCATACCCAGATAATGAACATTCTTTAAAGAAAATGCGAGATTCTTTACGATTTTGAAAACAACGTTCCCAGTTCAACCTCGTGTTCCTGGAAATTTATGATTTTGAAAAACAATGCTTCCAGTTTAGTATACTTTTGTTTATTAAATATCTTTATTTATTTATTTGTATGTTTTATTCAAATCATATCATATTGAGATAATTTCATCAACAATAAATGTAAACCAGAGTAAAATTACGACAGGAACAAAATAACCAGTAAAACATTATTAAAAACATAAGATGTAATGAAAAATGTTTATTTACAACTAACGTGCAATATTTTGTCAAAAAATCAAAACCCTTCACATAAAGGTCACCTGTATATAGCAGTCATTTTGTCAATCTCCCCCAGGTGACCACTATAGACAGGTTTGACTGTATATATATATATATATATATTATATTACTAGAATGAGTCTCAATATGGAAATCAAAATCAAATCATGGTTGACTGTATCCTAAGACTATATTTAGATTGATCTTACCTTGGGAACAACCTCTTCTTCCTCAACATCCATCACTTCCTCCTCTGTTGCGTATGGCTCTAATTTTGCCTCCATGACCGTCAAATATGACCTTGTACTGGCTTCACCAACAGGGTTCTGAGCAATACAAACATATTCTCCCTCATCCTCGGGAAAGACTTCAACAATCAGAAGATTGATTTCTCCTGTGTCAGGATTATATGAAATGACATACTCATCATCGTGATCTATATTTTTACCATTATGGAAGAAGGAAATCTGTGGTGGTGGCTTGCCGATAATTTTGCAAGGTATCCCGAGTTCCTCCCCATCAACAGCTTCTAGAGATGGTAAAGGCTCAATAAATCTTGGAGGCTGGAGTGCCTCAGTTGGTGATGGTTGTATTTCAGCCATGTCAGAAGGCCTCTTTGGTACAGTCAATTCTTCAGTAGCTGGTTCTATAAAGATATTTGTTAAGTGTAAAGCATTAGTTAATAGCTTTACAGGTTTAATAACTTATATATCTAGGTCTGTCTAATAAATCTAAGATAAATCTGTAATTTTGAACAATTTTCTAATGTTACTATTGTATGTCATTCCATATTCCACATATCTAATTTGACTCTTTTAACAATTCAGCATGTTACATGTACTGATACCTTTTTTTCATGGGGAGCGTCGTGGTACTGATACCTTTTATTCAGGGGGAGCGTCGTGGTACTGATACCTTTTATTCATGGGGAGCGTCGTGGTGCTGATACCTTTTATTCAGGGGGAGCGTCGTGGTGCTGATACCTTTTATTCAGGGGGAGCGTCGTGGTACTGATACCTTTTATTCAGGGGGAGCATCGTGGTACTGATACCTTTTATTCAGGGGGAGCGTCGTGGTGCTGATACCTTTTTTTCATGGGGAGCATCGTGGTACTGATACCCTTTATTCAGGGGGAGCGTCGTGGTACTGATACCTTTTATTCAGGGGGAGCGTCGTGGTGCTGATACCCTTTTATTCAGGGGGAGCGTCATGGTACTGATACCTTTTATTCAGGGGGAGCGTCGTGGTATTGATACCTTTTATTCAGGGGGAGCGTCGTGGTGCTGATACCTTTTATTCAGGGGGAGCGTCGTGGT
>MJUT01015800.1:146315-177031 GCA_002080005.1 Gigantidas platifrons | reverse complement strand
CCTTTAGTAGAGTAGGAAGTGGTTACCCTTTAGTAGAGGGGGAAGTGGTTACCCTTTAGTAGAGTAGGAAGGGGTTACCCTTTAGTAGAGTAGGAAGTGGTTACCCTTTAGTAGAGTAGGAAGTGGTTAGCCTTTAGGTGGTTACCCTTTAGTAAAGTAGGAAGTGGTTAGCCTTTATGTGGTTACCCTTTAGTAAAGTAGCAAGTGGTTACCCTTTAGTAGAGTAGGAAGTGGTTACCATTTAGGTGGTTACCCTTTAGTAGAGTAGGAAGTGGTTAGCCTTTAGGTGGTTACCCTTTAGTAAAGTAGCAAGTGGTTACCCTTTAGTAGAGTAGGAAGTGGTTAGCCTTTCAGAACACTTTATTTCACCTCCAGTGTAGTGAGATTTGTGTTGTTTAAGTTTTCTGTGTAGTGATTTGTCAACAATTATTTGTTTTTCTGCCTTTTTTTCTTTTGGTCATTGCATTGTCTGTACTTTGATTGATTACTTCTTTTGTATCAGATGTTCCTTCATTATCATATGACATCAATAAGCTTTTCGTTACATTCAGATGTTCCCCTACAGGTCACTATCACATTAACATGTTCTAAATATTCAGTGAGATAATAAATTACTTACGAGAGATTCTGAGTGTTGTTTTACATGTAACTGAACCAACTTCATTCTCAGCCTTCAGTAGGTAATCACCCTCATCTTCTTTCTGGGCATTAATTATAATGAGGATAATTGTATCTTTTTCCTTTATAACATTACGTCGTTGTGTTGGGACAATCGGTTGTCCGTTCACAAAGAAGGTACATCTTGGTGGTGGGTAGGCATTAATGGTAGCCTCCAACCTGAAATGTTTACATGACTTATTTTAAACTCTCTTTAAAACTAATATTATATGTACAGTAGTCCCTCTCTTATAGAGTAATTCCTTCTACAATGAAAATGTAATGCCATTATCATGCTATGCATTAATATTTTTCATACAAAATTTGGTACTCCTTTTTGAAAATCTTCCAATCAAAACACTGTCCATACTTATTACAAAGCTCAGATTCTTGAGAATGAAAATAAATCCTTAAAGTTTTATAATGGCAAGGCCAGATACTCAAAATGTAAATATGTATGTATTCTCACTTACCTGGCAGTTTCACCTGGTATAAATTCTGTGACAGGTGACAGAGACTTGACAAAGTCTGGAGGAGTAGTCTTTATTGTTGTAATATATTTTTCTTCCAACAGTCTGGCCTCTTCTGTGTCTGAAGTTATAAAACATATATTTATATATTAGTCAGAAAAGATATTGATGTAAATGGACATGAGACTATTCAATATATCATTTCATCGTCACATTAGGGTATTCAACAACGAGCAAAACTCATACCCTAAAATGAGTGTGAAACATCCCCTAGCATAAAACTGAGCGGTACTCTTACTACTAACAATAAAAAAAAACCTACATCTGGGCATCTTTGTTGTTTTAATATTACTTGGTGTATATAATTTAACATCCCAGATACAGAGCTATCAACAGGAAGACAATCTTACAAATACCATCATCATTGTACCCAACATCAAATGTCAACACAATCACAGGACCTCCATCAGATAAATAGTCAGATCAACTAGACAGTTTATATACACATCTGATAATTTGCAGTATCTATTTTTCAAAACAATACCAGAATTGTTTAATAAACTTGCAAGTAAGTTTCCACTTTTGAAATGAAAGACCTTAAAAACACCAAGAAAACAATGTTAAACTTGAGGTTTTAAATTATTTTCTTATCTTCCTCATCACAATTCACTTAATGTTGTAAATTAATACCAAACATTGATAAATATAATCATTACATGACTGTAACTTAGCTTGCATATGATTGGCCTAAAACTGACTAAGAGGTTTTGAGTACTTGCGATATTACCCTCTCGCCTAAAAATAGATGGCAGGTGTCCGGAAAGTGATATCAACTTTGCAAGGCATAAAAATAGATGGGGAAAAACCGGACCTTTGCTATCCCATCAAATTTATTCTTTCGTTGTTCAATAACCAATGAGATTGTGCTTAACATTTGTTTTTCAGTTGAATCATAAGGAAACACTCTAAAATTCTGATAGTTTATTGGTATGACGATAAATTTGTTAGTAGATAACAATATAACATTTTCAAGAAATAAAACATTCATTGACTTTGGAATAGGTTGATATCTGGTTTATCAACCTTTAAGAACGTATATTCATCTCCCCTGTGGCTCGGTGAATATTACATTTTTTCTGGTTAATAAATCCAAATAGCAAACTATTCCAAAGTCAATAACTGTATAATGTAAGGTTGATGAACTGATGATGAGGAAGGTATAGATATCTGCACTGTCTGATTCTACCGATCTCTTAATACCAGCCTGAGGAAGGTATAGATATATGTACTGTCTGATTCTACTGATCTCTTAATACCAGCCTGAGGAAGGTATAGATATCTGTACTGTCTGATTCTACTGATCTCTTAATACCAGCCTGAGGAAGGTATAGATATCTGTACTGTCTGATTCTACTGATCTCTTAATACCAGCCTGAGGAAGGCATAGATATCTGTACTGTCTGATTCTACTGATCTCTTAATACCAGCCTGAGGAAGGCATATATATCTGTACTGTCTGATTCTACTGATCTCTTAATACCAGCCTGAGGAAGGCATAGATATCTGTACTGTCTGATTCTACTGATCTCTTAATACCAGCCTGAGGAAGGTATAGATATCTGTACTGTCTGATTCTACTGATCTCTTAATACCAGCCTCACTATACCTAAAATCTCTTCTAAATTCTCTGGACTCGTTCCACATAACTTTAACTTCCTTCATTATCGTATTCTCCTCGCACAATTGAGAGACCATTTTGACATATTTATGATAGATATAGCCAATCCTAAAAGTCAATGTACTTATTTCAAATTAACTGAGTATTTTACTAATCCTGGATAAGTTAAGATAAAGACTAAATATGTACTAAATAAAAGTTTTCTAAGTTCGAGATCTGAAAGGTTATGTGTACTTTCATTGATTCTTTTAACAAATAGCAAATTTATTTGTGGAAATGTTGTTTTTTTTTTTATGACAAATCCGTAAGAACACATCTCTACCTTAATAATATCAGTGCAATTTTGTTTACCTGACATTGTGATGACATTGCGACAATTAACTCACCTTGTCGACGTAGCAAGTAATGGATCAACAAATCCCCCAACATGCACAGCATTCATAGAGGAACTTCCTGTCACATGACACAATTCCATGCAATATCTCCAGCAGACTATTTTCTATCACATGATACTGAATTCTTGGCAGATATCAAAGAGTTAATAGTTGTCATAGACCAAAGAGTATTGTTAGTATAAAATTTAAGCAGAAACTGATTCGAAAACATTCTTTTCATTAAAAAAAAGTTTTCATCAAGAAAAAAAACCTGCTTACATATATTTTTTCCTTTTTTCTTTTCTACTTTATGATACATTTTTAGGTTATATAATTTAAAAATTGCTTTAAAAGTAATAGATGATACATGTACCTATGTTATGCAAGCAGGTTTTTTTTTCAAACTCAAACAATCTGTATCCCTATAAAAACACAATGCAGTTAATTTATATTTGAATGAGCTAACCCAATGAAATTAACTATGAAAGGTCAAAGGTTAATCTATTATCTGTAAAACATCTTGTATAATTTTATATCTATTGAAAAGCTAGCATTGCATCATAAATTTCCATGGGTTAGCTTTTATTTACACAGATTTACTACGATTGTATACACAAATTTAGTATCTAACCATACATACTCTAGACAAAGTTGATACAAGTATGATTATATATCAATAATAAGTCATTGACAGCCATGCCTTAATTAACAAACACACTTGGTTTTGAAAGGAAACACACCCCCTGCATGCCACTGTAACACTGCATCTGTAAAATATAGACTAAACAAACATATCAGCTCATAATCATTACTTCACAATCTTTTAAATGTTTCCATTTTAATCTATTCCACCTATTTTTTAATTATTCATAAAAATATTTATCTTGAACAAAAAAATTCAGAGAATATATATATCAAGCGAAAATTGTAAAATTAAAAATATTGACAGACTTTTCAAATCACAATAACTGAAAATATTACTTTCATGCTTTCATAAAGTTAGTATTAATTCTGAATGCATTTTGAATTATTTTGGAACATGCTGACAAATCATGATATTTTCTGGTAAACAGATTTGGTCATATCTTGTTTGATAAAAAAGGATCTCCATATACATGCTACTTCATCTCAAAAGTTATCTCCCATTAATTTGACTTGAAGTACCATTACTTTACCTTTTTGTCACTGACAGTCAGACTCCCAGTAGCCTCCCCTTACCTTGTACATAGAGTTCAGCGGAACATTCTGTGGTTCCAACAGCACTCTTCAGTCGACATGTAATGAGTCCACTGTCTTCTGGGTATGTCTCATTGATGGTTAGAACAGTACTATTGGGATATTTCTCAATCTGTAATATTATAATAAAAGCTAAAGTTATGGATGTTTCATGCCACTTTCAACAATATTTAAGTCATATTGTGTTGTTGTCAAGCTTATATCAACATATTGTGCTCTTCACAAGTTAGATCAACATATTGTGTTGTTCAGAAGGTTAGATCAACATATGGTGTTGTTCAGAAGGTTAGATCAACATAATGTGTTGTTCACAAGGTTAGATCAACATATGGTGTTGTTCACAATGTTAGATCAACATATTGTGTTGTTCACAAGGATAGATCAACACATTGTGTTGTTCACAAGGTTAAATCAACACACTCTGTTGTTCACATGGTTAGATCAACATATTGTGTTGTTGTCAAGCTTAGATCAACATATTGTGTTGTTGTCAAGCTTAGATCAACATATGGTGTTGTTCACAACGTTAGATCAACATATTGTGTTGTTCACAACGTTAGATCAACATATTGTGTTGTTGTCAAGCTTAGATCAACATATTGTTTTGTTCACAAGGTTAAATCAACATATGGTGTTGTTAGATCAACATATTGTTTTGTTCACAAGGTTAAATCAACATGTGGTGTTGTTAGATCAACATATTGTGTTGTTCACAAGGTTAGATCAACACATTGTGTTGTTCACAAGGTTAAATCAACACACTCTGTTGTTCACATGGTTAGATCAACACATTGTGTTGTTCACAAGGTTAGATCAACATATTGTGTTGTTCACAAGGTTAGATCAACATATTGTGTTGTTCACAAGGTTAGATCAACATATTGTTTGTTCACAAGGTTAGAGCAACATTGTGTTTTTCACAAGGTTAGATCAACACATTGTGTTGTTCACAAGGTTAGATCAGCATATTTTGTTCACAAGGTTAGATCAACATATTGTCTTGTTCACAAGGTTAGATTAACACATTATGTTGTTCACAAGTTAGATCAACACATTGTGCTGTTCACAAGGTTAGATCAACATATTGTGTTGTTCAGATTCAGAAGGTTAGATCAACACATTGTGTTGTTCACAAGGTTAGATCAACACATTGTGTTGTTCACAAGGTTAAATCAACACACTCTGTTGTTCACATGGTTAGATCAACACATTGTGTTGTTCACAAGGTTAGATCAACATATTGTTTTGTTCACAAGGTTAAATCAACATATGGTGTTGTTAGATCAACATATTGTGTTGTTCACAAGGTTAGATCAACACATTGTGTTGTTCACAAGGTTAAATCAACACACTCTGTTGTTCACATGGTTAGATCAACACATTGTGTTGTTCACAAGGTTAGATCAACATATTGTCTTGTTCACAAGGTTATATTAACACATTATGTTGTTCACAAGTTAGATCAACACATTGTGCTGTTCACAAGGTTAGATCAACATATTGTGTTATTCAGATTCAGAAGGTTAGATCAACACATTGTGTTGTTCACAAGGTTAGATCAACATATTGTGTTGTTCACAATGTTAGATCACCATATTGTGTTGTTCAAAAGGTTAGATTAACACATTGTGTTGTTCACAAGGTTAAATCAACATATTGTGTTGTTGTCAAGCTTAGATCAACATATTGTGTTGTTGTCAAGCTTAGATCAACATATTGTGTTGTTCACAAGGTTAAATCAACATATTGTGTTGTTCACAACGTTAGATCAACATATTGTGTTGTTCACAACGTTAGATCAACATATTGTGGTGTTGTCAAGCTTAGATCAACGTATTGTGTTGTTCGCAAGGTTAAATCAACATATTGTGTTGTTCACAAGGTTAGATCAACACATTGTGTTGTTCACAAGGTTAAATCAACACACTCTGTTGTTCACAAGGTTATATCAACATACTGTTTGTTCACAAGGTTAGAACAACATTGTGTTGTTCACAAGGTTAGATCAACACATTGTGTTGTTCACAAGGTTAGATCAGCATATTTTGTTCACAAGGTTAGATCAACATATTGTGTTGTTCACAAGGTTAGATCAACACATTATGTTGTTCACAAGTTAGATCAACACATTGTGTTGTTCAGAAGGTTAGATCAACACATTGTGTTGTTCACAAGGTTAGATCAACATATTGTGTTGTTCACAATGTTAGATCAACATATTGTGTTCTTCACAAGGTTAAATCAACATTGTGTTGTTCACAAGGTTAGATCAACACATTGTGTTGCTCACAAGGTTAGATCAACACATTGTGTTGTTCACACGGTTAGATCAACACATTGTGCTGTTCACTAGGTCAGATCAACATATTGTGTTGTTCACAAGGTTAGATCAACATATTGTGTTGTTCACAAGGTTAGATCAATATATTGTGTTGTTCACAAAGTTAGATCAACATATTGTGTTGTTCACAAGGTTAGATTAACATATTGTGTTGTTCACTAGGTTAGATCAACATATTGTGTTGTTCACTATATTAGATCAAGTTGTGTTCGATTGTTTTAAAGGAGCTGATCATATTTAATATGATTCTAGTCAGAATGTATCTGATATGGAGATAATAGTATTATTCTAATGAAGATAAAAAAAAACGCTAGATTAATATTTGATTGAAGTACAAAAATCTTGCCGAAATACAGTTGGTAAATTATTGAATTATTTTTAAAACTAAGGCATTCTCCTCCCTCAGGCATAGGTGACCTTAGCTGATTTTGGCTATCCTGATTAGGCCCTTTGCAGGAACAGAAATTAACAGGGGCCCAGTCGCCCATGGCCCCTAGATTTTGCTCTGGGCTACTAAACTTTTACCCATAATTTAGTTAAACATATAGACATTTTTTATCAAAAATCTTATCTGGGCTACCACCTTGAACTTCCCAATTTCTATCCCTGCCTTTCGTTTTCATGCTCCCATATACTTTAAAATTATTTAGCTTCCAATGATTGGGTTTTGAGTGTACCTGATGAAGGTTATTCCAGAAAGGCGTCATGTGCACTAAATTTGATATCTATGTTTTTATTGCCAGTGTGACAGTTTTTAAAAACAGTAACAATGTAACTTTATTTCGACATACAATTAAAAACAAAGAATTCCACACCATCAGAACAGTTCCAAATTCCAATCGGAAAATTGTAGAAAGAGAGACAAAATGGATACTCTTAACACACATACTTTATACTCACTAACACACATACTTTATACTCACTAACACACATACTTTATACTCACTAACACACATACTTTATACTCACTAACACACATACTTTATACTCACTAACACACATACTTTATACTCGCTCTCCTGTACAGACACTTCAATAAAAGGTGATGAAGTTAAACTAGTTTACTGGATACAAACTTGCCCTCTTAATGAAATGATGTGCTCATGCGTTGTCCACATGAGTAAAAAGCTGACTTTCATATATAACTGGGTGATCAGTGTTAAAAAGAATGATTTGTCCTACTGTTGATCTTTATATATAACTGGGTGATCAGTGTTAAAAAGAATGATTTGTCCTACTGTTGATCTTTATATATAACTGGGTGATCAGTGTTATAAATATAGTCTCTAACATTGTTTCCCGTTTATTACGATAATTTCTCAAATCAAGATAGTTAAATTTTCACAATTTAAAGTTCGAGGTTTACAGAGAATTTTAAAATGTGAACATTTAACTATCGAGATTTGAGAAATTATCGTAATAAACGGGAAACAATGTTATAGATTGTTTCTCTACTGAACCACTAAACAATATTTGCAAGTGACCCCCAAGGTGCCATTTCCCCGTCGCGCATCGATAGATCCTTTATAAAGATATATCCTAAGCCGGAATGTCACATTATATATATCCTGTCTGATAGCTGGATAACAGATATATTACAGATTTAACCCCATTGTTTTTTTTTAATACAGAATCCAAACGTATTAAATTTATTTGTGTCTTTTATTTTCATTTTTTTTCGTATATGTCCTTTTCCGTACCTTTGACGTCATTCTTCAATGACGTCAAAATATGTGCCACGTCATGTTTCATGAAGGAAAATACTGTACTTTCAATAAAATATTAGTGAGAAAAAGAATCAAACACCGGTAAGAGGAAATCTGACATTTTTTTAAAAAAATATTTCATAAAGCAGACGACGCGATTTGTTTACATTTTTTAAACGTTGCTAAGATGAGCATAGAAAATTACGTAATTCATAATTGACCAATCAGCAACTGAGAACAAACTGATCCACACGTTGATTATCGATTTTTTTCTCACACGGGTTGAGAAGTGTGAAAATTGAACAAGAATTAGAGAAAGAATGATTTGTCCTATTATTGATCTTTCATATATAACTGGGTGATCAGTTTTATAAAGAATGATTTGTCCTACTATTGATCTTTCATATATAACTGGGTGATCAGTGTTATAAAGCAGGGATGCAAATTAACGGTCGCCCAGGGCGAGTAAAATTTCAGCTGGGCGATCAAATATTACTTTGCGGTCGCCCAGTTGGCGATTGAAATTTATTCACCACTCCAAGTTTCCACTGACAACGGAATTTCTAGAACGGCATTAAATTCCGTTTTCAGTTTTAATAAAATGTCAGACAGACTTGAAATTTGTTTATTTATTCTGTCAGACCGGCACATTCCTATTTTTATTAATCAGAACTTCTTCCTATATGTATTGTAAACGTCATTTTAATAGGAACGGGCACCTGCAATACGTGAAGCCTTAAAACTGAAATACATTACTGAGCACAGAAATAAGTTGACTTCCACACTCCAAAGGTATCAAAGATTGTTTGTATTTAATTAAATTTGTTTTGAGATGCTTATATATTGAAGATGACAACAGATTCATGTTCTTAACTGAAATTAAAAAATGTAGATAAACCGGATGTTGACATTGATGTAAAATATTCGGAACGGGATCGGACAGTGAGCTACGGATTGTTGGCCATATCTGCTATCTTTTTAGATAACTATACAGAAAAATGTATTTACATGAAAATTGATTGATACTTGTAATCCAAACTAAGGTGAATAACTTGTCTATTGCAATTGTACATTTTAGTTTATTTTCAATTTGAATTGATATCCTAAAAATTTCCAAAAGAATAGATGTGTATTGGATACTTTTGTACAGTTAATTTTATACCATACTATAGACAGAATATATTTCAAATTTATAAACCTATGAAATAAAAATTATCTGCTACATTTTACTTGTTTACAAATAAATAAAAAACAATATATTAAAATACAATAATCTGCACACATAATAATATACAGCATACAGTAAAAGGAATAAGTAAACACAGATATTTACATATACTGTATTCATTACATCAACTCGATACCTATACTGTGCATTATATATGTATGCCGACTGACAGTCACATAAAGACTACTTACTAAATTGCCATCAAACGTCATTATAGACAAGTTTGACATCACAAAAAATGCATTCCTAACAAAATTAGAATTTTTTTTTAAAGGTCAGATCAGGACAAGACCTGATTAAATTTAATTATTGCTGGATCTATCACACAAATTAATTCAACATCTCTGGAAACCTTTTGTGCGTACCCGTTCCCCTTTTAGGGTTTAAATTATAAGTAGGTAGTTAATTCCTGTTTAGAAAATGTGGGAGTTTATCAGTGGCATAAAACCTCCACAAAAGAGGAAGACAGACGAAGATAAAAATTCATACTGCTACAAGTATTTAAAAAGCTTGTATTACCTGATTAAATGAGTTTTTAAAATGAATAATTATTCATTCATGTCCGAATGTTTAGATTTTTCTTTTTCATCGACTGAAAAATAAAACTGGGCCCTTAAAAATTTAGCTGGGCCCCTAGAAATTAGAAGTCAGTAGCCCAGCTGGCTACTGGGAAAAAATAGTTAATTTGCATCCCTGTAAAGAATGATTTGTCCTACTATTGATCTTTACATATAACTGGGTGATCAGTGTTATAAAGAATGATTTGTCCTACTATTGATCTTTATATTATATATATAACTGGGTGATCAGTGTTATAAAGAATGATTTGTCCTACTATTGATCTTTATACATAATATATTCATTCTTCCTGTGCATTTTGCTTAACTAAATGCATACAACCATTCTTGTATTTTTATTCAAAATAAAATAATAATTATAACCAGAGGCTCTCAAGAGCCTGTATCGTTCACCTGGTCATAAAAAGAACCAATTGGTCCTATGTAAAAACTATGTCCTGCGGTGGTGGACATCTTGGATTTCACATCGGCATAAAAAACCCAAACTTTTTAGAGGACCTTCAAATGATTATTCCTGGACAGTTTGGTTTCAATTGTCCAAGTGGTTTGAAACATTTTTCCAATAGGGTCCAATGTTAAACTAAGTCCGGTCGTAGCCGCCATTTTTAATTTTATATCGGAAGAAAAAACCTAAAGTATGTAGCGGACCATCCAATGAACATTCATGCACAGTTTGGCTTTAATCATATTTGTAGTTTCTGAGAAGAAGCCATTTGAACATTTTCCCATAGGGTCCAATGTTAATCTATTTCCTGCAGTGGAGGCCATCTTGGATTTCCGATCGGCATAAAAAACCTAAATTTTGTAGAGGACCTTCCAATGATCATTCCTGGGCAGCTTGGTTTAAATTGTCCAAGTGGTTTCAGAGAAGAAACGTTTTGAGACACTTTTCCCATAGGGTCCAATGTTAAACTAAGTCCTGCCGTAGCCGCCATTTTGAATTTCATATCGGAACAAAAAACCTAAAGTTTGTAGAGGACCATCCAATGAACATTCATGTACAGTTTGGCTTTAATCATCTTTGTAGTTTCTGAGAAGAAGGCATTTGAACATTTTCCCATAGGGTCCAATGTTAATTTATGTCCTGCGGTGGCGGCCATTTTGAATTTCCGATCGGCATGAAAAACAAAAACTTTGTAGAGGAACTTCCAATGATCATTCCTGGGTAGTTTGGTTTCAATTGTCCAAGTGGTTTCAGAGAAGAAGCATTTTGAAACATTTTTCCCATAGGGTCCAATGTTAAACTAAGTCCTGCCATAGCCGCCATTTTGAATTTCATATCGGAACAAAAAACCCAAAGTTTGTAGAGGACCATCCAATGAACATTCATGTACAGTTTGGCTTTAATCATATCTGTAGTTTCTGAGAAGAAGGCATTTGAACATTTTCCCATAGGGTCCAATGTTAATCTATTTCCTGCAGTGGAGGCCATCTTGGATTTCCGATCGACATAAAAAACAGAAACTTGGTAAAGGACATTTCAATGATCATTCATTTACAGTTTGGGTTCAGTCAGTTCATTACTTTCAGAGAAGAAGATCTTTGAAATTTCAGCCAATCAGAGCATATTATTGGCCCTGGCAGCCATGTTGAATATCCGACTGGAACGAAAACAGAAGCTATGTAGAGGACCATCCAAGGAACATTCCTGCTAAGTTTGGTTCCAATTGGCCAAGTGGTTTCGGAGAAGAAGCTTGAAATAATGTGAAAAGTTTACAGACGACAGATGACAGACTACAGACGACGAACGCCAAGTGATGATAATAGTTCACATGGACCTTTAGTCCAGGTGAACTAATAATAATAAATAATAAAGTAGATAATAATATACCTTGTAATTTCTAGAATCCTGGATGACTTGTAGACCATTTCGTAGCCATTTGATCTCAGGTTGTGGTTGTCCAGAGAACTGACATTCAAATTTAGCACCGCTACCCTCTACCACCAATGTGTTAGTGATCGGTTTAGTTATACTAGGTGGTTGTAATTTCTTTGATGTAGGCTGAGTTTGTTCTGGTTCACTCTCCAAACCTGTAATAAAAAGCATTACAGTAATAGTTTGTGAATAGTATGCACTGGTGTATAATACACATTCTTCCATAGCTCTGCCTTCTAGTGTTTATAACCTGATATAATACGCCCTCAGTCTTGTCAAATCATAAGAGAGTATTACACAAAAACTATTACAGTATACAATCATTTTTTACTAAATTAGTAATTGAGAGTTTAATGGTACAAAATTGTCTCCAATTTGTTTCTTTTGAGTCAGTGCCAAGTAAGCATTTATTTTAGCTGTATCATGTCGAGAACATGTTACTTTTTGACAAAATGATGATGATATCTGCTTTGGACAAGACAAACATGCTGAGTTGGATTTTTATAGAGCTATCTATAACAAGAAATGTGTGCATCACAAAATACACCCATCTATATAAATAGGGGTTTTCTCCTTCCACAGGGGAATCATGTGGCCAAGTTTGGTCAAGATCCAATATACAGAGCTAAAGTTATCCTGCGGAAACGACCCTGTTGTTAAAAATTATATTTATAGTAACGGTGGCCTTGACCTTTGACCTAATGACCCCAAAATATATAGGGTTCTTCCTCTTCCACAGTGGAATCATGTGGTCAAGTTTGGTAAAGATCCAATATACAGAACTAAAGTTATGTGGAAATGATCCTGTTGTCAATTTTTTTTATTTATAGTAATGGTGACCTTGACCTTTGACCTAATGACCCTAAAATAAATAGGGTTCTACCCCTTCCACATGGGAATCGTGTGGCCAAGTTTGGTAAAGATCCAATATACAGAACTAAAGTTATTGTGTGGAAACCTGTGTGGACTGAAGCCCGCCCGCCGGCATAATATTATACAATTATTGACTTTTAATGAGGTCTACTCATGACTATACGGACCTGATCAATGATTGATTGACTGAGGCCAACGGCCGAGGTCAATCAATCATTGACCAGGTCCGTATAGTCATGAGTAGACTGAAATTAAAAGTCAATAACTGCTTTATTAAATAATAAGGAATTTTTCAAACTTAATAATTGTTTTATTATTTTTCAATGTTATTGTTTAAATATTAAAATTTTGAAATTTTATGAAAACTTTGAAATTTTTGAAACTTTTTGAAAATTTTATCATTTAGAAATTTATTGAACATTTTAAAATTTTATGAAATTTTTGAAATTTTGAATTTGCTTTGAAATTTTTGAAATTTTGAAAATTTTTAACTTTAAATTTATTTTTTTTATAATTTTGAAATTATACGAATGAGCAAGACACAATTTGATTGGTCGACACAACTTGACATCTTGGTTTTGGTTGGTCGGTGGGCAAGCCCGAATATACCTCACGCGAGGTGTACTCACTGCATGCAAGGTGTACTCACTCTGAGGTAGAGTTGAGAAAATACTGTTTAGGCCAATCAGAAAAAAGCAAAATTCCTTATCATTTAATAACACATAATACGGCCCGTCTCAAGACGGGTATATAAAAACAGTCCACCGGTAGACATACTGTTCAACTCGGACAAATTATATATACACATTATTCTTTTTGTCTTACTCCTTCTTTAATGCTGAGTAATTAGTTGAGAAGCAGACGATACATTTTTTAAAGTCTGTGGTTTGAACTGGTTGTAATAATATGTTAAATGATTTTATGAACTCTTTAAAGTATTTGTATTGTGTGTGAACAATTATATTCACTTACCATGAACTTTAAGAAAGGCCGATGATGACACTTCTCCTGCTTTATTTCTTGCCACACATCTATAGGTTCCTGTATCTTCTGGGAATGCCTCTAAGATGTTCAAGCTATGGTAGCCATCTGGAGTGGATTCCATTTGGAAGTACTTGGATGGTTTTACAATCTGGTTGTTACGATACCAAGTAACCACTGGAGCTATTTAAGAAAGTAAAAACATCAAAGTAACTATACAGCATGACTGGAGTCAATATTTATACAGCATGAATGGAGTTAATATTTATACAGCATGACTGGATTCAATATTTATACAGTTTGACTATAGTCAATATTTATACAGCTTGACTGGAGTCAATATTTATACATCATGACTGGAGTCAATATTTATACAGCATGACAGGAGTCAATATTTATACAGCATGACTTGAGTCAATATTCATACAGCATGACTGTAGTCAATATTTATACAGCATGACCAGAGTTCATATTTATACAGCATGACTGCAGTCAATATTC
Organism: Gigantidas platifrons; assembly: GCA_002080005.1. NCBI lineage: Eukaryota > Metazoa > Mollusca > Bivalvia > Mytilida > Modiolidae > Gigantidas > Gigantidas platifrons. Next base: position 162,532 of record MJUT01015800.1, on the reverse strand, counting down.
ATACAGCATGACCGGAGTCAATAATCATACAGCATGATCAGAGTCAATATGCATACAGCATGACCGGAGTCAATATTCATACAGCACGACTGGAGCCAAAATTTATACAGCATGACCGGAGTCAATATTCATATAGCATGACCAGTCAATATTTATACAGCATGGCTGGAATCAATATTTATACAGCATGCATATGGCTGGAGTCAATATTTATACAGGATGACTGGTGTCAATATTTATACAGCATGACCTGAGTCAATATTCATACAGCTTGACTGGAGTCAATATTTATCCAGCATGACTGGAGTCAATATATATACAGCATGACCTGAGTCAATATTCATACAGCTTGACTGGAGTCAATATTTATACAACATGACTGGAGTTAATATTCATACATCTTGACTGGACTCAATATTTATACAACATGACGAGTCAATATTTATTTGATTATCTTCAGTTTCTGAATGTTTATTAAAACAATCACAGTACAGCACTTTTTTAAAGGTCAACACAAAGTAATTAGATTCTATATGTTTTGCTGACATTCGACTTGACCTCTTCCTTGAACCAATGATTTGACCTTTATCTTAATATTATATGAACAGATTCTTAATATTTTGTTGTCCCTTTACTTGACTATTTTGACCCCTTCACCTGTATATGCAAAAAACAGGATTTATATGCTTCATTGACCTTTCACCTGATCCCTTTATCTAGATATCCAGTCAACAAGTTCTATGTTGAACTTTAACCTGATGCCTTTACCTGGATATCCTGTAATCTTAGAGACAAATGTAGCAGGCTCTCCCTCATCTATTGTAGTATTCTTTGGTCCTTCTACAACTGATGGGGCCTTGACTGCTTCTATAGGTTTTGGTGCATCTAGTGTTTCTGGTGGACCAACTGGAACTAAACAAGAATTTCTGGTTATAATCTATATAAAAAAAGCTGAAATCCAGTTTGATGATATATCGGTTATTACTAAATAAAAACACTGCATTGAGGAAGAAAACTTAAGAAAACATCATTTAGTTTACCTGTTTATTCTGGTTCTGTTTGAAAACATTTTTTTCATAACTCAATCTCTGCTTATTTAATCTTGAACACTCTTTATCTCACACATTATTTCTTTTGATTAAGATTATGTAGTCAGTGATCCATTTGTCATATGTTTTATTTTCTTTACCTGTACTCACTACCATCATTATACATACTAAGTTGAATGGTGTTTTTCTTATCCTATCTTTTTCTCTTGTCAAAATACCTTTTAGGTAGAAATTTTGATAATTCTTACTTTTTTCTTTAAATATTTATTGTTTTATCGATTTGTTACTTTTAGCCGTAGCTTAACAAACATATTAAACATTTTTTGTCATCTGGCAACATGTTTTTGTTGATTAAGAATCTTTATTTTCTGAATTTTTATATATTTGACTATTTCCTTTCCAGTGTGAGAAAAATTTGAAAATCAGAGTGTTCTCAGCCAATGATCGGTTGTCATGAACATTACTTATCACTTAAATATTCTATATATCAAGTACATACTTTCCACATTAAGTTTAGCTGTACATGTAGCTTTGCCAACTGGGTTGAGAGCTTCACAACTGTACTGTCCAGCATCTTCAGTTTTCACTTCATAGATTAAGAATGTGTTGTTTTCGTCTTCTTCAATGAATTTTGTCCGAGGACTATCAGGAATTGGTTGTCCATTCTATAAAATAATAAGAAAATTATAATCATATGAAAATAAAAACAAGAATTCTGAGAGTATTGCACATAGCAATACATTGTCCCCTACCGGCCGCAAAAATCAGAGGACCTAAAATATTAGAAGTATCACCTTGCAGTGACTAGATTTTAAATTAAGTCAATATCTCGAAGGATGTAAACAAATCCAGACATTTACTTAAAATAGAAAAAAAAAATACAAGTTCAAGGGCCATAACTCAGCCAAAAATCATTCGACCAGAACAAAATTCAAACCTAAACTGTAACTCATCTAGATATAGCCCCATCCCAAATATCAAGTCAATATCTCATAGGAGGTAAAAAAAAAAGTTCGGACAACTAAACATTTGAACAAAAAATACAAGTTCAACGGCCATAACTCAGCCAAAATTCATTCGACCAGAACGAAATTCGAACTTAAACTTTAATTCATCTAGATACAGCCACATACCAAATATCAAGTCAATATATCAAAGGACCTAAAAAACCAGTCCGGAAAACCTAAAATTTGAACAAAAAATACAAGTCCATGGGCCATTACTCAGCCAAAAATCATTCGACCGGAACGAAATTTGAACTTAAACTGTAACTCATCTAGATATAGCCACATACCAAATATCAAGTCAATATATCAAAGGACGTTAAAAAAAAGGTCAGGAAAACTTAAAATTTTAATGTGACGGACAGACGGAACCTAAAAATATAGTCCCCTTTCGGCTTCGCCGGTAGGGGACTAATAATTAAATTGAATGAGTAGTCACAACACAAAACATTTCAATTCTTGAAAAATTTATTATCTGTTAATTTTGCATTGAAAATAAAACAGCAATTTCTGAGGAATGCAATAACAGTACTACATTTTGAACCAAGCTAATTTTGGTGATAAGGGAGGTCTGCAATATAGAGAGAGAAATTTACATATAAACAACATGATTTTGGGAAATTGGACTTTGATCTTTGATGGTGATAAGTGAGGGTAGTGGATTATAGAGGAATGGTATAACAATCAACTTAAAATTTCATTATAAAATCATAGTAACAACTTTGAATGAATGTATGAGTAATTATGTTCTGTTCTTTAATGATGTCACCAAAGCATATTACATGTTCCAAACTAGAGGCTCCCAGGAGCCTGTAATCTCTCACCTGGTTTTCAATTTGACATCTAAAGTTGATAGAAAATGGAGGTGTTACACATAATTTTGAAAGTGGGTCACCCAAAGATCATTTCAACTCAAATTTCGGAGCAAAAGATTTTGATGTGATTTTTATCTCATAATATTCCTAAACGGAATAAACTGGCTGAAAAAATCTCACAGAAAAACCCAGAATATATGTTAAACTACTCATTGCCATGCAGCTGCAGTTAAAATTTGAGCTCATTTTGATTTATAATAAAGCAGCAATGGACAATTGAAGAAATTTATATTCATAGTACCAGATTCCATCTTAAATGTCGGACACAATTTTGAAAGGGACCCATCCAAGGACCATCCCTGCCAGGTTTGGCTTAATTTGGTTCAGCGGTTTCAGAGGAAAATATTTAAATGTGATCTTTTATCAAAATATGCATAATTTGCATAATCGGTATAAATTGGCTGAAAGAAAAATTTCACAGAAAAACCCGGAATATATGTTAAATTACTCCTTGCCATCTAGCTGCAGTTAAAATTTGAGCTCATTTTGACTTATACCAAAGCCGCAATGGACAATTGAAGAAATTTCTATTTTTAGTAACAGCAGCCATCTTGAATGGAGGGCGGGGGCTGTCGGACAAAATTTTGAAAGGGACCCTTCCAGGGACCATCCCTGCCAGGTTTGGTTTAATTTTGGTTCAGCGGTTTCAGAGGAAAAGATTTAAATGTGATCTTTTATTTAGCATAATCGGTATAAATCGGCTGAAAGACAAATGTCACACAAAAACTCGGAATATATGTTAAACTACTCCTTGCCATGTAGCTGAGGTTAAAATTTGAGCTCATTTTGACTTATACTAAAGCCGCAATGTACAATTGAAGAAATTTCTATTTTTAGTAACAGCAGCCATCTTGAATTGAGGGCGGGGCTGTCGAACACAATTTTGAAAGGGACCCACCCAAGGACCATCCCTGCCATGTTTGGTTTAATTCGGTTCAGGGGTTTCAGAGGAGAAGATTTAAATGTGAAAGTTTACGACGTACGACAGACGGACCCCGACGGACAACGGACACCAAGTGATGGCAAAAGCTCACATGGCCTTTGGCCAGGTGAGCTAAAAACCAGGTTTAGATTGCTTAAAACATTTCAACAAACCTTTTGCCATTTGACTGTAGGTTTAGGTCGTCCAGAGACTTGACAATCAAATGTTGCTGGCTCTCCTTCAACAGCATTGGTGTCTCTAATCAGACTTCTGAATTCTGGAGGCAGATCTCTCTCTGGCTCTTCCTCTTCTGAAAAAAAAAAACAGACATAAAGTTGTAAAGAGGTATGAAATTAATTCTGTACTCGATACAACTAGACATAAATTAAACTACCATAAAATCACAGCCTGACATTCCATGCCCTCCTTGTGCTGATAAAGTACAAGTAAAAACCATTCCTGAAGTTTTGTCTCAAATGACTTTCTAAAGTAAAAGATAGTGTTATGCATTGCAGATTAAATTGAAAAACATTTTAGAAACAAATCTAATAAAGGGGGAAAAACACTTCGGGTAAATATATTTTCCCCAAATCTATGCAATCATAAAAAAATAAAATTACCAAACTAAATATTGGTAACTGTAACGCAGAGCGTTACAAATGTCCCCCAAACGAACAATACACAAGATATGATATGATCTGAAGGATCATAATATGGCTCCCAAACCATGGATATCAATTCCCAACATCAAATCTACCAAATTTCGCCCAAATCAGAGGATTTTTGTATTTTGGTGGCCATTTTGGATTCCAAATGGCCACCATAGCAAACCAACGATGAATATCAATTCACAACATCACCAGAGGCTCTCAAGAGCCTGTATCGTTCACCTGGTTATAAAAAGAACCAATTGGTCCTATGTAAAAATTATGTCCTGCGGTGGTGGCCATCTTGGATTTCAGATCGGCATAAAAAACAACAAATTTTAGAGGACCTTCAAATGATTATTCCTGGACAGTTTGGTTTCAAATGTCCAAGTGGTTTAAGAGAAGAAGCGTTTTGAAACATTTTTCCCATAGGGTCCAATGTTAAACTAAGTCCTGCTGTAGCTGCCATCTTCCATTTTATATCGGAACAAAATACCTAAACTTTGTAAAGGACCATCCAATAAACATTACTGTCTAGTTTGGATTCAGTCTGATTTGAAGATTTTCCCATAGGGTACAATGTTAATCTATGTCCTGCGGTGGCGGCCATTTTGGATTTTCGATCAGCATAAAAAACAAAATCTTTGTAGAGGACCTTCCAATGATCATTCCTGGGCAGTTTGGTTTCAATTGTCCAAGTGGTTTCAGAGAAGAAGCGTTTTGAAACATTTTTCCCATAGGGTCCAATGTTAAACTAAGTCCTGCCGTAGCCGCCATTTTGAATTTCATATCGGAACAAAAAACCCAAAGTTTGTAGAGGACCATCCAATGAACATTCATGTACAGTTTGGCTTTAATCATATTTGTAGTTTCTGAGAAGAAGGCATTTGAACATTTTCCCATAGGGTCCAATGTTAATCTATGTCCTGCGGTGGTAGCCATTTTGGATTTTCGATCGGCATAAAAAACAAAATCTTTGTAGAGGACCTTCCAATGATCATTCCTGGACAGTTCGGTTTCAATTGTCCAAGTGGTTTCAGAGAAGAAGCATTTTGAAACATTTTTCCCATAGGGTCCAATGTTAAACTAAGTCCTGCCATAGCCGCCATTTTGAATTTCATATCGGAACAAAAAACCCAAAGTTTGTAGAGGACCATGCAATGAACATTCATGTACAGTTTGGCTTTAATCATCTTTGTAGTTTCTGAGAAGAAGGCATTTGAACATTTTCCCATAGGATCCAATGTTAATTTATGTCGTGCGGTGGCAGCCATCTTGAATTTCCGATCGGCATGAAAAACAGCAACTTTGTAGAGGACCCTCCAATGATCATTCCTGGGTAGTTTGGTTTCAATTGTCCAAGTGGTTTCAGAGAAGAAGCGTTTTGAAACATTTTTCCCATAGGGTCTAATGTTAATCTAAGTCCTGCCGTAGCTGTCATTTTGAATTTCATATCGGAACAAAAAACCTAAAGTTTGTAGAGGACCATCCAATGAACATTCATGTACAGGCTTTAATCATATTTGTAGTTTCTGAGAAGAAGGCATTTGAACATTTTCCCATAGGGTCCAATGTTAATCTATGTCCTGCGTAGTGATGGGGAATCGGAAAATGTTCATAATCGATTATCGGCAATAATCGGAAGGGCATAATCGATTATTAATCGATTATTAATCGGAAAATAGTTAAGTCTTATCAGAGCATTAATATATTTCAGTTATTGTTGTATATTGTAACTACTAAACTGAATATAACTTTTAATGTGTTTTCATGTGCCAAAAAACGACCAAGGTCATATTATTTAAATGTCAAACTAAAGCCTACATTTAAAAGGTCATACACACAGAAGATTAAGAGAATGAAGTCAATTTGTGATGCACCAAAAACATTGATATGCACATAAAACTTGAGTGTTTACTTGGCAATTCAAAAAAATTTTATGTTGCAGAAAAACATTGTCAAACATTTTTTTTAAACACAGTGAACATGGTAAAACAAAATTCAAACAACATGAATTGGAAACCAAATTAGAAACAGACTAGAACCTAGTATTTTCAGTTTATGTCACCATATACATGTAAGCAATATTTCAGGAATCTACCAATATCAATTTTTTGGTTCAAAATCACAAGGAGGACAATGTTTTTTGGACTTGGCCTACACCTTTTTTTATTAACTATTTCCAGGGCTCATCACACATAATAAAAACAGGGCGACTTGACTTCTCTCTCTCTCTTGACTTAAGGGTGAAGTGAGGGAAAAGCTAAGAGACTTCCGAAAATCGATGCAAATTTTAACGTTTCTTTCCCCACTACCGCATGTTCCCCTACCTTTCACAAAACGAACATATGCTGCACAATGATCATAAAAAGGATGCAATTAACGAGTTTGGAATAAAATATTCAACATCAAATCCTGTATGGGTCAAATTTCAGGAACATGGGAGCTCCTTTTATGTGAATATTGAAGAAAAAGCATGATTATTGGTGAGCCCGGTATTTGTCCATACAAACTCAATACTCTTTCAGATAATCCTGGTAAACTTAAATACATTATGGCAAGTTTGTGATTCAAGCCGTTGTTTGCTTCAGCCATTTCGACTTTGATTAACATAATTTCGAATACAGATACCCGAAACGGAACCAAAAATCCGGAAACGGCGATGTCGGCGATTTTCGATTATTGATTTTGGAATCGATTATGAGCATCGTTGCCACTCAAACGACCGTTAATCGATCATCGGCGATAATCGTTCCATCACTAGTCCTGCGGTGGCGGCCATCTTGGATTTCCGATCGGCATAAAAAACAGAAACTTGGTAAAGGACATTCCAATGATCATTCATTTACAGTTTGGGTTCAGTCAGTTCATTAGTTTCAGAGAAGAAGATCTTTGAAATTTCAGCCAATCAGAGCATATTATTGGCCCTGGCAGCCATGTTGAATATCCGACTGGAACGAAAAACAGAAACTTTGTAGAGGACCATCCAAGGAACATTCCTGCTAAGTTTGGTTTCAATTGGCCAAGTGGTTTCAGAGAAAAAGCTTGAAATGTGAAAAGTTTACAGACGACGACGGATGCCAAGTGATGACAATAGTTCACATGGACCTTTGGTCCAGGTGAACTAATAATCTACTTGGAACCAAATTTCGCCCAAATCGTAGGATTTTTTTTATTTTGGCAGCCATTTTGGATTCAAAATGACCGCCATAGCAAACCAACGATGAATATCAATTCGCAACATCATAATCTACCTGGAAACCAAATTTCGCCCAAATTGGAGGATTTTTGTATTTGGCGGCCATTTTGTACCTTGGTTACCATGGCAGCGACCACCATTTTGAATTTTTTTCAACCCCCCCCCCACCAATCTGCTGCCACACACTACGGTGGATATTCCTACAAAGTTTCATGAAGTTTGATGAAAGGAATCCAAAAATTTTTAAAATCCCCCGTTTTTTGTTTCCATGGCAACTGTGGCAAAGGTTGTCCAACTGATTCCGATTTTTTTTGGCTTACCTCGTTCCACTAGATGTGGATGTTATTCCTATCAAGTTTCATCAATTTCTGTTCGGCGAGTAACCTGCTATGATCATTTTTGTGTTTTTCAATTTTTTTGCATTTTGGCCATTTCCATGCCAACGGCAGCCATTTTGAAAATTCCGAAAGTAGTCCGCACATCTACTCATAGTGCTTAACATTCCTGTGAAGTTTCATTGATTTCCGTTCAGTAGTCGCAGAGAAATGTGTCGGACAAACTTTTGGCGGAAGAAAGAAGAATAAGAATAATAATAACAAGATATGATATGATCTGAAGAGTCATAATATGGCTCCCAAACCGTAGATATCAATTCCCAACATCAAAATCTACTTGGAAACCAAATTTTGCCCAAAACGGAGGAAAATGGCCACCATAGCAAACCAACAATGGATATCAATTGGCAACATCATAATCTACTTGGAAACCAAATTTCGCCCAAATCGGAGGATTTTTGTATTTTGGCGACCATTTTAGATTCAAAATGGCCGCCATAGCAAACCAACGATGAATATAAATTGACAACATCATAATCTACTTGGAAACCAAATTTCGCCCAAATCGGAGGATTTTTGTATTTGGCGGCCTTTTTGTACCTTGGTTACCATGGCAACGGCCGCCATTTTGAATTTGTTCAACCCCCCAAATGATGCCAAATGATATTCCTACAAAGTTTCATGAAGTTTGATGAAAGGAATCCAAAATTGCTTGTTTCCATGGTAACTGCGGCAAAGTTTGTCCAACCGATTCTGATTTTTTTGGCTTATCTCGTTCCACTAGATGTGGATGTTGTTCCTATCAAGTTTCATCAATTTCTGTTCGGCGATAAACCTGCTATGATAATTTTTGTGTTTTTCATTTTTTTGGCATTTTGGCCGTTTCTATGGCAATGGCAGCCATTTTGAAAATTCCAAAAGTAGTCTGCACATCTACTCATAGTGCTTAACATTCCTGTGAAGTTTCATTGATTTCCATTCAGTAGCAGTCGGCGAGAAATGTGTCGGACAAACTTTTGGCGGAAAAAAGAAGAAGAAGAAGAATAATAATAATAAGAAACGGAGCAAACACAATATGTCTCCCAAACTTCGTTTGGGGGACATAATTATCAGCATATGTTAGAGTGCTATCTGATCATGTCTTACTTACCAACTACTGTGAGTTTTGCTTTACATTGGACTGTTCCATACATGTTATAAGCCTTGACTGTAAACATGCCGGTATCCTCTGGGAATACTTCAGGGATACGTAGTGAACTCACTGTCTCTGTTGTATTTATCTGGAAGTCGTGCGATGGTTGAATCTCAAAGCTGTCACGGTACCAAGATATAATTGGTGGTGGGAATCCTTTGAAATGTACCTCCAATCTGTAACAACACATGTTTAATATTTTATCTATCTACATTTATACAGCTAAATGTTCATGTTCAATAGAAAGTGGCATTAAATACTATAACTCTCTCTGTGTTGAATAGAAAGTGGCATTAAATACTATAACTCTCTCTGTGTTCAATAGAAAGTGGCATTAAATACTATAACTCTCTCTGTGTTCAATAGAAAGTGGCATTTAAAATACTATAACTCTCTCTCTGTTCAATAGAAAGTGGCATTAAATACTATAACTCTCTCTGTGTTCAATAGAAAGTGGCATTAAATACTATAACTCTCTCTCTGTTCAATAGAAAGTGGCATTAAATACTATAACTCTCTCTCTGTTCAATAGAAAGTGGCATTAAATACTATAACTCTCTCTGTGTTCAACAGAAAGTGGCATTAAATACTATAACTCTCTCTGTGTTCAATAGCACAAATTCTCCCGAAATTCAAATTACATTTTTACTTACTTTTCAGTTCAAACAATGAAACAAACAAAAAATAACATTTTAAGTTAAGTAAGCAAGTATTTAATGAACAGCTTTCTGTTTTGATAGTTAAACAGTTAAAACTCCACATGAAGATGTCCATTCCATCTAATGCTCTTTTGCTATTTTTAACTTTATTTTATCAATCTTCAAAAAAAAAAAACTTATTCTAAATTCAATACATTATCCTATAAATTATACTAACAAGTTAACAAGTTATCTATAAAAATCTGTCCAAAATAATTTCAGAACAGAACAAAGGTCCTTCAAAATTTAGTTCATAAAAACTGAAATTTGTTAACTTCTAAATGGATTAATATATATTATTATATAGATAGCTGTGAATTACAGAATTTTCCGAGTTAAATAAAAACGATAATTTCACAGTGAAATTATCGTTTTTAATTTCACTCTCGCTATACTTCGCGCCATTTCGTTGTCGACGTCATATGAAGACTTCCAGTTTGAAACGTAAACAATAGACATTATATGGCTTCGTGTACACTTCAATTTTGATCAAATTTAACTTAAATAATATTTCAAGGTAAGCATTTTAATTATTTTATTGTCGTGGGTGGGTGGTACCATGTTTTTTTTAAGTGATACACATTATAGTATATCCCTACGCTACACGTAATATAGTGCAATTAAACTAATTTTATATTAAATTCGATTCGAAACGTTTTTTTTTATTTATATAATAAATACTATAACTACGGTAATTGGCGAATTTCATTATCAAAAATATGTCACTCATGACCAAATAACGTTGTAACTCACTCATGCGCTGTGCGCAATCATGAGTTACTGCGTTATTTGGTCATTGGTGACATATTTTTGATAATGAAACTCGTCAATTAGTTATAGTATAACAAGTACATGTGTGAAGAGATTCCACCTTAACATTGATCTCACAGACAATTTGCTATATGACTTTTCATTATAAGCCAGTTTTACTGTAGAAACACTTACACTACAGGTTTGCCTTCTGTAATTCTGGAAGGTCTTAAAGGTTTGGTGAAGACAGGTGGTTCACGTCTTTCTAAGGTGATCAATGTCTCTGATACCTTAGCTTCTTCTGGAGTCTGTTCTGGCATAACAGGTATAATCTTGGCTCTTTGGATATCAATCTGGATCTCTGGACGATCTTGTCGTACAGCACGGGCAGCTGGCATTTCTTGTGGGAGCTGTTTATATTGGCTGGAAATGCTGATATATTCAGTTTTTCTGATTTCTTTGTCATGTCGCATTTTGACTCTTGTTTCAGCAGCTAATAAGATAATAAGAAAATTCCAATATTAATAATACAGAAATCACTTCTAAATTATTATTATTATCTGTGCAATACAATCCTCAAGATCAGATGGTACTATACAGCAAAAAACATAACTTAGTCTCTTATGTTCACTTACATCCATATCCTTAAGGAGCTTTGGGCAGCACATACAATGTATAACTAGTATAACCCTACCACTTTTATACCTTAATACATGTAAGAAGCCAAGAAAGTCAGTGGTCATGTATTTCTGTGTATCAATTATCACTCTGTTTCTACAATTCTCTGATTTTGGAACTGTTCTAACAGCTTGGTATGTTTTTTTTTATTTTCATTTTGGAACTGTTCTGACAGCTTGGTATGTTTTTTTTTATTTTCATTTTGGAACTGTTCTGACAGCTTGGTATGTTTTTTGTTTGCTTTGGAACTGTTCTGACAGTTTGGTATGTTTTTTTTTCATTTTAGAACTGTTCTGACAGCTTGGTATGTTTTTTGTTTGTTTTGGAACTGTTCTGACAGTTTGGTATGTTTTTTTTTCATTTTAGAACTGTTCTGACAGCTTGGTATGTTTTTTTTATTTTCATTTTGGAACTGTTCTGACAATTTGGTATGTTTTTTTTTTGTTTTTTTTTGGAACTGTTCTGACAGTTTGGTATGTTTTTTTTTGGTTTTTCATTTTGGAACTGTTCTGACAGTTTGGTATGTTTTTTTGTTTTGGAATTGTTCTGACATTTTGGTATGTTTTTTTGTTTTTCATTTTGGAACTGTTCTGACAGCTTGGTATGTTTTTTTGTTTTGGAACTGTTCTGACAGTTTGGTATGTTTTTTTGTTTTTCATTTTGGAACTGTTCTGACAATTTGGTATGTTTTTTTTTTTCATTTTGGAACTGTTCTGACAGTTTGGTATGTTTTTTTGTTTTGGAACTGTTCTGACAGCTTGGTATGTTTTTTTGTTTTGGAACTGTTCTGACAGCTTGGTATGTTTTTTTGTTTTGGAACTGTTCTGACAGTTTGATATGTTTTTTTTTTTCATTTTGGAACTGTTCTGACAGTTTGGTATGTTTTTTTGTTTTGGAATTGTTCTGACAGTTTGGTATGTTTTTTTGTTTTTCATTTTGGAACTGTTCTGACAGTTTGGTATGTTTTTTTGTTTTGGAACTGTTCTGACAGCTTGGTATGTTTTTTTGTTTTTCATTTTGGAACTGTTCTGACAGCTTGGTATGTTTTTTTGTTTTGGAATTGTTCTGACAGTTTGGTATGTTTTTTTGTTTTGGAATTGTTCTGACAGTTTGGTATGTTTTTTTTTGTTTTGGAATTGTTCTGACAGTTTGGTATGTTTTTTTTGTTTTTCATTTTGGAACTGTTCTGACAGCTTGGTATGTTTTTTTGTTTTTTTCATTTTATTCTTATTCTATGTCATATTGAAACATAAATGCCCAAAAGACCAGTGACAACTGGCCACATTCATTACAAAATGACAGATTTATTACATTAAGCACTAAAACTATAATATGTGTTTTGATTTTGTTTCTGATATTTATATATGATTAGTCAATATGAGAAAAATCAATAAATTATAAAGTAATTGTTTGAATACCTCGTTCTATTTGTTTAAGTTGATATTCTGTGGCTTTAGGTTTGTCAAAAGCCTTCTGAAGCTCAGTAGACCTAAGTTCAATTTTCTGTCTCCTTTCAAGTTCTATCTCCAGTTCACCTAAAATGTTTATAATTACTGTAAATTCAGAAATTATTGCGATGTTTTTATTATTGCGAAAAATGTGACTGATGTGAAATCGCAATAATTAAACCTCGCATTTCGGAATCATAAGTATCCATTTGTACTGGAGGACATCATGCTTCGCAATAATAAAAATTGTAATCCGTGAAAATTTTCGAAGATCGCAATAATAAATGAACGCAATAATTTCCGAATTTACAGTACATCTAATTATAATGTGCTATCATCAAGATTCATGTTACAAGTATGTCAAAAATCTAGAGGTCCCTCTTTGTATAAATACATGCCAAATATAGCTGACCTACTAGAGTGAATGTTTGTAATTAATTATTATTTTTACAAACTCTTCACTAAGGAAACTCAATTACAAGAGAAAGATATATGATTACAACATAGATGTCTGTGAAATAAAGGGAGATCACCCAGTGAAATAAAAACATTTCTTTCACTGAGTCATCACAGTTACAATCGAAATTATCATTGAGTGTCTGACAATGAAAAACAAGTTCCTTTTCTAAAAGTATGCAAAAGTGTAAATTTATGTAGAAAATAGTACTACTCTAGCATTGTGAATATCAACAATAAATCATGAATTATTGCATTGATCAGTTACTCAACAATAAATCATGAATTACTGCATTGATCGGTTACTCAACAATAAATCATGAATTACTGCATTGATCGGTTACTCAACAATAAATCATGAATTACTGCGTTGATCGGTTACTCAACAATAAATCATGAATTACTGCATTGATCCGTTACTCAACAATAAATCATGAATTACTGCGTTGATCCGTTACTCAACAATAAATCATGAATTACTGCGTTGATCGGTTACTCAACAATATATCATGAATTACTGTGTTGATCGGTTACTCAACAATAAATTATCAATTACTGCGTTGATCGGTTACTCAACAATAAATCATGAATTACTGCATTCATCGGTTACTCAACAATAAATCATGAATTACTGCGTTGATCAGTTACTCAACAATAAATCATGAATTACTGCGTTGATTGGTTACTCATGATGTACTTTCAATACTCAGAATGCAAGAATAGTTATACAATAATTAATACATTTCTCTGACGTTAAACTATTGTTTGAACAGTTAATTATTTTTAGAAATCTACAGTTTATTCTTTTGTTCTTGCATATATGAACTTTAACCTTTTACCATAGTAAGATTAAACACATGTTATTACTTTTCATATATTTTGGTACTTGGGAGTATTGAACACCTGATGGATGTTTTAAAACTTCTGTCTATGGCAATTACGCTACACAATTAATATATTTTACTCTTTATTTTTTCTAAATCTACAACTTGCTCATATGAGTAAAATTCCAAGGCATGATACAATTATTTTAATTCTGGCATAATTTCTGTTCAGAACTGACGAGTACATGAACACGGGATACAAATAACAACTAGTCAAAAAGATGTATTTAAATACAAATTAATCATTTTATTATTGGTAATTACAATATAATTGGGCTTTCTAAACATTAAAAATGTAAAAATATATTAATAAAAAGATGCTTAGAGACAGAAATGTATTACGGTATATATAATAAGAGAATATACTCCAACTTGTAGATTCTTAAAAAGAAATAGGATTTTGAATTTTGTAACAGAAATAAAATACAATTAATAGGTTAGGATATATAGTGAGAATTACCTTTTGGAGCTTGTCTGAGTTTTGATCTCCAGTCATCTTTAGGAACAACAGATAAGGTTGTACTGGCCTCAGCCTCACCCTCAGAGTTCTTGGTAACTACTCTAACCTGTCCTGCCTCATACTCCCGTACTTTTAGAATAGTCATGTAATGTATCATTCCATCATACCGTACTTTAAATCTCGATCCCTATAGAAATAGACAGGTATTTTTTTTTTATTGTATTTGGTTACATTTATTTTCATTAGATTCTTGGAAAATTAGATGATTGTAAAAACCTTAATCTTCGGCTTTGGTATTTTGATAATTTTTTCATTTTAAAAATCAAACTTTGTTGTGCACTAAATTTCATGATTTCACAGGTACCCATAAAATTAAGAATACAAAGTGTTTAAAGGAATTCACAGTAGACAGGTTTTTTTTTTCTTAACCATGTTCAGATTTAGAATAAATGAAAAGGCCTTTTGAGCAGAATCTCAGAAAGCAATAAGAAGATATATGTATAGGTTAAACAACAGTTGTCCATGTTCTATGAACATTTAGAGTCCCAAGGTGAAGTAAAGGGCTTGAAATGTTCATAAAACATGGAAAACTGTTGTTTGACCAATTTAGAACATAGAATGTAAAAGTGTATAATTTTAATGAAGTAATTATGAACTTTGAATAAATTAATTTTAGAGTCACATGTATGTCATTTTATACATGTTTTGATTGGTTTAAAAAGTTGAGGTTATTGGTCAATGTATGGAATCGAAAAATAGACGTCGTTCTCAAGGCATCGCATGTTGTTGTCATCAGGTGATTTTCTTTAAATGAGCACCGTTGGGGTTATTTAAATTTATTTCCGATTATTTGCCTTAATATGAAAAAATAAATACATTTTTCAATATCATAACAAACTAGAGGCTCACATGAGCCTGTATCGCTCACCTGACATAACTAAGTCCTCTTAAGAATGTCTGCATGCCGAATACATCTAAGTTACTATTCAAATCCCATAGGGTTCTATGTTAAAACTTTGTCTGCTCATGGCAGCCATCTTGGATGAATGTTGTGGTCACCGGACACAATTTTGAAAGTATATACTACCCAAGGAACATCCATGCCATGTTTGCTTTAAATTGGCTGACTGGTTTCAGAGGAGAAGACTTTTAAACAATTTTCCCATTGGGTCGTATGTTAAAACTATGGCCGCTGACGGCGGCCATTTTGGACCGAGATTGGGGTCACTGAACACAATTTTGGAAGTTGACCACCGAAGGACCATCGATGACATGTTTGCTATATTGGCTTACTGGTTTCAGAGGAGAAGATTTTAAATAATTTTTCCCATAGGGTCCTATGTTAAAACTATGTCTGCTCATGGCAGCCATCTTGGATGGAGGAAGTAGTCACCGGACACAATTTTAAAAGTATACTACCCAAGGACCATCCATGCCATATTTGCTTTAAATTGGCCGACTGGTTTCAGAGGGAAGACTTTTAAACAATTTTCCAAAAGGGTCCTATGTTAAAACTATGTCCGCTGACTGCGGCAATCTTGGATGGAGGTCGGGCTCACAGGACATAATTTTGAAAGTTGACCACCTAAGGACCATTCATGCCATGTTTGCTTTAAATTG
>MJUT01015800.1:123783-145575 GCA_002080005.1 Gigantidas platifrons | reverse complement strand
CATTTCTATAATGTTACAATTCCATCGGCTGAGTAGTTTCTGACAAGAAGATTTTCAAAGTTTCAACCAATCAGAACACATTATTGGCCCTGGCGGCCATGTTGGATTTCCGATCTGCACCAAAATAACAAATTTAGTAGAGAACCTCCCAATGAACATTTCTGCCAAATTTGGTCCAAATCAGTTCAGTGGTTTCAAAGAAGAAGAAGAAAGTATGAAAAGTTTACAGACGCGGACGACGACGGATGCAAAGTGATGACAAAAGCTCACATGACCCTTTGGGTCAGGTGAGCTAAAAAAGTTTGAATTAATTTTTAAGGATTGATCGAAATTATTAGTTCGGTTCATTCTGTAAACATAAATTTTATCCTCCAAAAATATTATCCCATGGTATAGAATTGAGTCCTAAAATTATCCCATAGGATTAAATTTTATGAAATTATGGATCAAATGTAGGTGATATTTTATCCCATATTAAAAAAAAATATCCGCCATTGTGGATAAAAAAAAGTTCAAAATATTTTATCCATAAAGATAGAAAATGTCCACGAAATATTATCTCATAGAATAAAATTTCTACGAAATAGTATCTTTTATTCTTGATCAAATAAGAGTTTTATTATATACATATATTGATTGATTTCTTAAGGTCTTCTTTCATTCAAGGTCAATCAAAATGGATGGTTCTGACTTTGTATAAATTTTTGCAATCTAAAGAATATCTGAACAATTCTACTCTAAATGAGAAAAGAGCGCTGAGGAAGAGAGCTGAACATTTTATTCTGAAGGATCAGAAGATATACCGTAATTAGGGTTGCATAATGCGCATTGGTGCATAATGTGCACCCCCTTGGCCTTGAAAATCTCCAGAAAAAAAATAGTTTGTGTCACATGGACTTTCAAAAAAAAAGTCGCCTCGGAAATGTAAGAAATTAAATATCAGTCGTATATATTTTTCAGTCCTTGAGCATTTTCATTTGCTGGTAGAATTTAAGAACCATTTATCTCTTTTCATCTTCAATAAAGTTGCAAAATACGAAATGTTTTGGGTTTTATTGGCATTTTCATATGATGTTTTTATTATCCGGATGTTGTGTAATGGATTCTAAATCTAGTACAGCATCAGTAAATATAAGTTTAAATTCCGGATCTGAACGTATTTTAACGCAGTTGATAGTTGAAGGTGACAGAAAATAATGATATAGAATAAATAAAGGCAAACAATTGTCACTTATTATGACACTGTTGAACATTGCTAAGCTTGTGAGGAGTTGTAGAAAATACGGTTGTTTATTTAGTGATGAAATAGCATATATCAAAGAGTGCCGACATTCCGTTATTTTTTTGTATTCTTAAAATTGACCAAATAATTAATGATCGTGAATGAACTACAAACAATGCCTTTTATTTAGTGATGAAATAGCATCCAAGCCATGCAATCATAACAGATTGTTGTAATTTTTTGTTAATCGGATTTAACTACACCTGGGAGCAATCAAGCTAATTAGACTTGACATAATTGACAAATACATTTTATTGTTTCCTTTCTTTTTATTTCAATCACTATAAATCTTGTGTAAACACAGTTTGGCAGTCTAATTATACACTAAGTAACTGTGACATCTTTGATCTTCACATGTACACTGAAATTATTGATTATTTTACGCATGGCTAGACAGACGTTTATATTTAGCCCAGTTTATTTTTGTATCTATCAAAGGTAAATATTTTATTTTCAAGTACAAAACAAATCTGCACTAGACAATTTTATTTCTTCAATAATTAAAACATAGTAGATGCACTTAATTATTTTGGGAATTGTGTCCAAACAATTTAAGAAATATTTAACTTTGCATGTTGACAATAGCAAACAAAAAAACATGGCGGACATGTGATTTCCCGGTCTGGGAGAGAGTGAAACACATTGTTCTTGTTTATAATGTGCACCCCTCCTACAAAATAAAGAATCTGGGCAAAATCCTGCACATCATGCACCAGTAATTACGGTACTACAAATTAAAAAAGGTGAGTAATTTGAAAACATATTTTGTACATGTATTTATAAAAATCAATATCCTGAATTGAATAAAAAAAAATCATCAAAGATATATTTGAATTAAGAAATATGTATGATACTGATATCGTAATTTGATTTTTAACATAGCATCTACACAGATGAAATAATATCATTGAAATTATATCATATATAGGATAAAATTACTTAAAAAATAAGGTGAGAAATATGGGTAAAATTTAAAAAGTGCTATGATTTCAAGGAAATTTTATATCTTATGGTAGAACATGACAAACAAGATGCTGGTTGAAAAAAATCAAATTGGCTGCCATTTTCAAAATGGTCGCCGAACAAAAAGGACCAAATTAAAAAATGCTCAGATTTCAATAAAATTTTATATCTTGACTGTCAAAATTGTGATAACAATTTTAAATCGGTGGCCATTTTGAAAATTTGGGGCCAAGTGGCCAAATTTCAAATTGCTGTGATTTACATAAAATTTGATATCTTGGGGTAGTTTTTCACGACTATCAGGATTGTGAAAACAATTTTGAATTTGTGACCATTTTGAAAATTATATCCCCCCAGATGAAATATCAATGAAATTATATCCAAGAGGATGAAACATTCTAAAAAATATTATCTTCATTGAAAAAAAATATTATCCTATAGAGGGAGAATATTTATGAATGTGAGATAATATTTTTTAGAATATTTCATCCTCTTGGATATAATTTCATTGATATTTTATCTGGGGGGGGGGATATAATTTTAGGTAGGAACAAATAAATTGTTACAATTCGAAATAACTTCAATCAGGTTGTATCACACCCTTGCGTAACCCAGTGTGTACACCTTGATTGAGGTTATTTCTTCATGAACTGAACAAAAATTGCGATCAATCCTTAAATGAACCCTTTAGCATTCTCATAGAAGTGATTATGTTCTAAATTGGTCAAACAACAGTTGTTCACAAAGCATGGACAACTTATTGTTAAACCTATACATTAATAAATTGTTAGTAACAGAACAGATAGTTGAAGATTTATACTCACAGCCATAATCTGAGTTTCATTGACCCACCATGTTACCCTTGGCCTGGGATAACCGCTGACCTTCACCATAAATTTGGCTGGTTCCCCTTCAGCAGTTTCTACTGGTTCTGGTTTCAGATCAATTGATGGAGGATATCTTCTCTTCTTTGGCTCTGTCAGCTCTTGTTCATCAAGAATCATTGGACTGGTGAAAAAAAATGAAAATTTACTTATGAGGAATGCTTATGCCTTAAAACAATCTGGATTACACAAATTAAATTGTATGTTAACTAACAAACAAAAAAAAACAAAAAATGAGCGTTTTTTTTCCCATGTTAATAAAAGCAAGTTTATATATAGATTTTCCTTTAGCTGCCAGTGGGTTACAATATTTCTCCACTCAGGAGAGTTAAATTACAAATTTTAACCACAAACAGAACAGGCGAGTCGTTAAAATTTTTAATTTAACTCTCGAGAGTGGAGAAATATCGTAACCCACATGGGCAACTGAAGGAGAAATTGAAGGAGAAATTGTTTCTCCCGTTATTTAACACAAACTTTATTTCAAAATTTGAAATTAATGCGGGGAAAGCCACAAGACATTTTAATCCTCTAGAGGATTACAGATTTTTCCACCACTGGTTCAGCGGGGTTAAAACGCCGTAATAATGGGAGAAACAGTGATCATCAACAATTCCATCAATACCAATCAACAAAACGAATAATCACTTCTTACCTCAAATATCTGTCATTTCTTACCTCAAATATCTGTCATTTCTTACCTCAAATAACTGTCACTTCTTACCTCAAACCATTGTCACATCTTACCTCAAACCACTGTCACTTTTTACCTCAAGCTACTGTCCCTTCTTACCTCAAATATTTGTCATTTCTTACCTCAAACCACTGTCACTTTTTACCTCAAACCACTGTCACTTTTTACCTCAAACTACTGTCACTTCTTACCTCAAACCACTGTCACTTCTTACCTCAAATATCTGTCACTTCTTACCTCAAATTACTGTCACTTCTTACCTCAAACCATTGTCACCTCTTACCTCAAACCACTGTCATTTCTTACCTCAAATAACTGTCACTTCTTACCTCAAATAAATGTCATTTCTTACCTCAAACCACTGTCACTTCTTCCCTCAAACCACTGTCACTTCTTATCCCAAATAACTGTCACTTCTAACTTCAAATTACTGTCACTTCTTACCTCAAATAACTGTCATTTCTTTCCTCAAACCACTGTCACTTCTTATCCCAAATAATTGTCACTTCTTACCTCAAATTACTGTCACTTCTAATCTCAAATAACTGTCATTTCTTACCTCAAACCACTGTCACTTCTTACCTCAAATAAATGTCACTTCTTACCTCAAACCATTATCACTTCTTACCTCAAATAACTGTCACTTCTTACCTCAAATAACTGTCACTTCTTACCTCAAACCACTGTCACTTTTTACCTCAAATAACTCACTTCTTACCTCAAACTACTGTCACTTCTTACCTCAAATAACTATTATTGTAAACTGACCTTCTCCTGTGTTAGAGGGAGGAGCACTGTATACATAACACATTATTGTAAACTGACCTTCTCCAGTGTTAGAGGGGGGACCACTGTATACATAACACATTATTGTAAACTGACCTTCTCCAGTGTTAGAGGGGGGACCACTGTATACATAACACATTATTGTATACTGACCTTCTCCAGTGTTAGAGGGAGGACCACTGTATACATAACACATTATTATAAACTGACCTTCTCCAGTGTTAGAGGGAGGACCACTGTATACATAACACATTATTGTATACTGACCTTCTCCAGTGTTAGAGGGGGGACCACTGTATACATAACACATTATTGTATACTGACCTTCTCCAGTGTTAGAGGGGGGACCATTGTATACATAACACATTATTGTATACTGACCTTCTCCAGTGTCAGAGAGAGGACCACTGTATACATAACACATTATCATAAACTGACCTTCTCCAGTGTTAGAGGGGGGACCACTGTATACATAGCACATTATTATAAACTGACCTTCTCCAGTGTTAGAGGGGGGACCACTGTATACATAACATATTATTATAAACTGACCTTCTCCAGTGCTCTTCCATCTCCTGTAACTTGATTGCTCCTTCTCCTGGAAGTTGAGTGTCAGATATCACAGATCTCCTTCCTGAAACATTCACAAATCATCAATAGTATTTCCTCCCATTAACAATTCACCTATCATTTGTTTTAAATGTGGTGCAACAATTCAATATCTAAAATTTCTCATGACTTGACACAGACCATAGCATACATTGTATTATTTTTACAGAAAAATCTTATTTTTATTCCATACTACAACTTTAAAAAAAAAAATTCTAAAAAAAAAAATAGATTGTTTGTTGCTGTGAAGAACAAGATGTTAGGAGGATTTGTATAAACAATGTTGTCATATATATACAATGTGTTTAAATAACAAAGACAATAACAAAGTAATATTAATTATTTCCATTTGCACATACAGTGAAACCTGTTTAAACCGAACCTCTTTGGGATCAACTTTTGTGTTCGGAATAGACAGGTGTTCGGTTTATACAGGTTAAATTAACAATGATTTCCTATGTTAGGACTTTTTTTAAAGTTCGGCTTATGCAGGATTTCAGTTTATTCAGGGTTCGGTTTAAACAGGTTTCGCTGTAGTTGGATAAATGGTAGCACACTATATTGTGAAGATTTCTCATTTCCACTAGCTACATCAGTGTTGTTAGCTTGCTCACTGTAAGCATGGCAGATCCATTTTTATTCCCCATATAGTGCCCTCTATTTAATGATATTTACCTTTGACCTTTACAACACAAGATATTTCATCTTGACCATACTGGTTGGAAGCTTTACATGTGTAGGTTCCTGAATCTTCAGGGAAGACATATTTTATGTCAAGGACAACAAAGCCAAAGTCATACAATGGTTTAAATCTGTGGCCTGTAAATGAAGAAATAATATCCCCATTTATTTTGTATGATGCGCCATTCTTATTACTTAATAATTGTATTTTAATTTGTACATTGCTATTTCCTTGTATTTCATTGGACGAAAGAGCAAAAATTTTAAAGTTTACACTTAGATATATTCAAGATGTAATCAATTTTTTTTTAAAAAGAAGAAAATAACAATATACAGTCAAACCTGTATTAAGAGGTCACCTTTAGGACAAGGAAAAAGTGGCCTTATAAGACAGGTGACCTCTTAAAATGGGTTCGGTTCATATGAAATGTTATATGACAGGACAAGAAAAAGGTGACCTTTTAATACAGGTGACTGCTTAACAGAGGTGACCACATGGGCAGGTTTGACTGTATTATCTAATTAATGTTCTGACATTTTTTCATAGAAAATGAAAAACATAATCTATAATGCCAGACATTATCATTGTTGAATTATTATTATTATTTTTTTTTTTTACAGAAAATTAAACCTACCATGATGTAAGGGCTGTCCATCTTTGAACCATTCAACTTTCATGGTTGAGTCACCATAGGGTGCCAACTTGCATTCAAAGTGAGCCTTGTCATTCTCTTTCAGGTTTGTTAAGTCTTTAAGAGCAGTCTTAAACCTGGGAGGTTGTTTTTTCTCTTTATTATATAGGTCTTCTTCTGCAGGGGATTCCCCTTCACGACGGATAAATTCACGCACTGCACTTTCCCTGTCCAAATCCCTGTAAAAAGATGAAATACAATAAATTGTAAAAATATGGCTGAAAATGGAAAACATTATTGAGTAATCTCCCTTGACAATGTTAGACTAAATGGGAGGGGGGGGTTAATAAGGTTATTTCGTTCCCCCCCCCCCTTTTCCTGTTACTTTCTACTGGAAATTTACATATCAATTTCACACATGTCTTAAAAAGTTTAATTTTCATTTATGAAGTGTCTTTTTTTTTTACCTTTTTGACCTGATAAAAGCATTACAATACTGATACCTATTTCTATATAACAAAACCTGTTAGAACTATCAATTTGAACATGATTAAAATTACAAAACTTTACTGTAGAAATAGATCTACTGAAAAATAATTGAAGTCATTAGATAAACATAATGGTTTACCTCCCTTTATCATTTGTCAACATTAGAAAGTATCTTATTATTACTTAACGTTACACAACTGGTGTAAGAGATATACAAAAATATTAAAGGGAGATAATTCTGTATATGTTAAATTACAACCGTCATACACCTTGATCTTCATTTCATCACTAAAATGTCCTCATCATATAATACTCATAAAAGAAAACTGCAGGAAAAAAATTAATTGTTGGACAAATATCACTGAAACAACCGTCCGAGGACAGACATGTCACCCTACTCAGACACATTAACCTCATTCCTAGCCAACCAGTCTTTGCTCTTTCTCCTTAATACTGCCTGCTTAGCGGAGAAGCAACAAATGCCAATTTCATAGTCTTTGGTTTGACCCGACCAGGGCTCGAACCCACGATCTATCATATTTGAAGCAAGCACACTAACCATTACACCAGATGCATTAGAATTCATAAACTCTGACTGGAAAAACTGTAGAAATGTGGGGGTTGTTTTTTTTTTTCAATTCTGCACAATTTATTTTCATGTAATTTACCTGTATACAAATATGCCATAAGTGTAAAAGGTTCAAAATTTCAAAAGGTTGATTCACAACCAAAACTTTATTTAAAAAAAAAATGTGTAAATACATATAAAGCTCATGCATAATATGCTGACAGAAAACCATCATGACTAAATCTAAGTCCCTACAACATATGTCAAAATACTGATATTTCAAATCACTTTAGCTATAACTGTTCTGTGTTTTATTATTTCTATACATCAATTAGTGGTTTTACTGTCACAAAAGCAGTAAAACAGAAACAATGTCTATGTGATGATAAACTCTCAAGTTTGAGATCAATATACAGAAATCTGTAAATGATGTTACATAAATTATAACATGATCACCAACCATCCCCTGGTACTTCTTTATTTTGAAAGTTTATTTTATCAAACTTAAATCAAAATTATGTATTAAACTTTTATAAATCTTTAGAAATTTCTTTAAAATGAGCACAATATTTAAAACAAGGCTTAAATAGTATGACCATCAGTATAATGAAATATCAGGTATTACATGAGAATTACAACAGGTATTAGACCTATGTTTGTGAGGGTGGTTACTACAACATTTATTAGAACTGGGCACTACAAAGAATATCAGACCTGGGAGCTACTCTAGTAGATGTTGTATGAATCTTCAATGGTTTATAAAGCTCTGGTTTCCTGTTGATATAAAAAATTAAATCAGGATCACACAAAATCCACCATGCAGAGCCTTAAGCCATATATAAAGCTTCAAATTGAAAAGGCAAACCTTTCAGTCATTGCATACCATACATACATTGTAGTTCACATGTAAGATGTGAAGAAATTGTACTAAAATGTGGTTTCATAGACATGGGCATCAAAATTACAAATTCCCATCCCTACTCTCCACACCCTACCTCCCATTTCATTTCATTTTTTGTCATAATTTAAAATGTTTTATACATATTTCCATACTGTCATTCAGATAATTAATTGTTTTTTTTTCTCTTTAATATTACATACAGATTTCTTCATTAAATTCAAATACATTGTAGATACAAAATAGAAATAATGAATTAGATCTAAGGTCAATATTTAGAACAACCTGTTTCAAAGAAACGACATCTGGAATAAAAATTTGCATTTCAATTTAAATAAAAACAACATATAAAGCTGTAGTGCTGTCAGTAACAAAAATAATTTGCAGGACACAAAACAGTACATGGACATCAACACAATATATGTTAATTCTCATTCCTGACAAACGGCATCATCCAACATCTCACTCAAACAGATGGAATCCACTTCATTAAGCCATAAAAAATCACGCCCATAAATGTCTGCCAATCAACAAAGCCATACAAAAGTCAGAACAACCCACTCGTTTCTAACCTCATTGGTTGCTGTTCAAGGGCAATAACAGCCTCCCACACTGAGTCAGTTGATGGTTTCCATGGTGATGCAAACACAGCTTCTAACATCATGAAGTCTTCGTGTGGGTATGGACATATTACTTGATATTGCTCTTTTTCAGGTATTTTTAGTTTTAAGTCTTCCACCTCAATGACAAGTTTGGCTGGAACTAGAGGAAACTTTTCCATGACAGTATTCGTAGTGGTATCAGTCTGATGTATACCTATTCCTACTGTTTTGTCAGGGGAAACAACTTTAGTCTCTGTTTCAGTAATTTTAGTTGGTTTTGGCTTAGTTGGAACAATGGGGACTTTCTTTGGAAATTTCTTTTCAGCCAAGACTACACCTTTTTGAAGGGGACCAGGAAAAGTAGAAACTTTCATTTCAGTTGTTACTATTTTTGTCTCATCTCGTGGGTATTTCTCCTTTCCTGTTATAGTTACAGAAGATTCAAATTTCTCGTCTTCTGGTTTCATAGATTTTCCCATTGCCGTTATTGTCATACGTTTGTCAATTTGAGTATCTGTCACAGCCCATGGTGGACATACATCCTCTGGTTTTTCTTGTTCCTTTGGTAGTTGAACTGTTGTTGTCACCGACGTTTGAAATTTCTTATCTATTGGCTTCCATACTTTCTTTTCTGCTGTAACTGATGTGGCTTTCTCTGTATCTTTTATCCAAGGTGGCAGTTGAACTTTTGGTTTCTTTTCCACCTCCAGTTTTTTCTTTACTACAGCTGAGGTACGAAATTTTTCATCCGTAGGAGCTTGTCTCTCGTCTTTAACAGTATCCTTAACCCATGGTGGAAAAGTCAATCTAGGTTGCTTCTTTGCTTCATCTAATTTTCCTGGTATGGTGACTGATGTTTGATACATCTGATCGTCAGGCTGAGGTTTTCTCCATTCTTCAGCAGTAACAGTAGTTGTTTGATCAACTTGTGTATCTTTCATCCACGGGGGATATGGTACACCAGGTTGTCTTTTGGCCCCGTCTGGTTTTTTAGGTATGGCGACTGATGTTTGATACATCTGATCGTCAGGCTGAGGTTTTCTCCATTCCTCAGATGTAACAGTAGTTGTTTGATCAACTTGTGTATCTTTCATCCACGGGGGATATGTTACACCAGGTTGTCTTTTGGCTCCGTCTGGTTTTTTAGGTATGACGACTGATGTTTGATACATCTGATCGTCAGGCTGAGGTTTTCTCCATTCCTCAGCAGTAACAGTAGTCGTTTGATCAACTTGTGTATCTTTCATCCACGGAGGGTAAACTACACCAGATTTTTTCTTTGATTCAGTTGGTTTTTTAGTTGCCATGGTAACAGATGTTTGATATGTTTTATCAAATGGTTTTGGTCTTTTTCTTTCATCAGTTATCATTGTAGTTTTTTCAATTCTTGTATCTTTCACCCATGGTGGATATTTGTCATCAGGCCTTGAATCTGTCTCATCAGGATGCTTACTGACCATAATTGATGCTTCGTAAGTTTTGTCAAAAGGTTTTGGCCCCTGTCTTTCACCTGATACTGTAATCATTTTTTCAACTTTTGTATCCTTAACCCATGGAGGATATTCATCTTCCCCTTGTTGCCTTTCAGTATCACCTTGTTGAGCCAACACAGACACTTGGTAAGTTTTATCAAAAGGTTTTGGACCTATTCTCTTACTCATCACTGTGGTCTTTGTATCTCTTACAGTCAGTGGTTGATCTTTTGGTTTTTGGTTTTCTTGAGCATCTGGTTTATCTATGGACACTGATGTCTGGTAAGTTTTGTCTGTTATTTCTGTTATTTCTTGTTGACCAGTTATCAAGACAGACTGGTCAATTTTTGTCTCTCTAGAAACCATCCAAGATGGGTAAACTTCTTCAGGTTTGCTACAAAATGTTTTGTAAGTCATGAAAAACTAGTCGTGGAAAATTAATACTGTATTACTGGTGTTTTCTGATGTTATTATATTTTTGATGTTGTCCTAGAAGAGTAAGAATACAATCAAATGCTAAAATAATTCATGAATTTTGTTAATTAAAAAATCATGAAAACCACAAAAAAAAAATTGATTTGTAAATTAAGATATCGTTTATTGGTTCAAAAAGTTCATATATCACACTACAAAATACACCAGTTATACAAAATGTTAAATTACTGTAATTTTCTGTGTAGTTCAAAATCAATCTATATTTATCCATTTTAATATTAAAAAGAAAGTTTTAGATGAACAGTACGTAAATTTATTTGTTTATTGATTTTGCAATAAACTCTGGTTTACAGTAATTTGTTCTTCATATTAAAGTCTTTTTCTATAAACAATTTCTTTCACTATATTAATATGCATATTTGTCTAATCTCTAACATACAAGGACATCCATGCTATTTTGTTTTGTGAAAATAATTTGAGTGGTGTACAAAAAATAGTTAAATTAAATCATGCAAAAAGATAAAATGTCACGACTGACTTTATTGACCATCATTTAATTTTTGGTTCTATAAGAAAAGGAAAATCACTCTGACATAAAGGGAGATAACTTGGAGATAAGGGGAAATAACTCCAACCTTGGATAGTCCTCCTTTGGTGGTGATGGTTTCTTTGCTCTCTTTTTCTCTCTTGGAGACAATGGTTTGTTATACCTATATTGTAATTTATAGATTTTAGAATAAACTACAGAAGAACTAAAATTTATATTTAGAAATAAATAATATATCTATGTCTATAAACACGTGTATTGACATGCATTGATATTTCAAAAATGCTGACTAAACATTATTTAATAAATTAACAAAAAACAATAAAAACTATTCATTTTTATCTTTAAAAATGATACCCAGTAATTGTTACATACGTCTTTACTTTCTGAAGACAGAAGGAGATTATTCTAATGTCTAGACCTTGAATAAAAGGGGCATTTTCACATCTATAAAATGCATGACAAAATTTCAATTTATACTTTCTCTATGAAGATGAAGCGATTTTAAATTAACTTTTCACCTGAATTGTTCAAATTTGGTCTGTAATGAGAATGGAATCTGTGGTTGATAATTTGGTCTTAAGTCATCATATCTGAAATTGTCATAAATTTGCTGGTTCATGTATTGTTATAAAGGAAAGATTTCACATTCAACATAAAATAATATGTCCTGATATTGAGCAGGTTTTATTGTCATGTTTTAAATTATAGCTTAATATATCCCACAACATAATATGGAATCTTTCACCAAGAAAATGACAAACAGTGTAAATTCAATGTACCGTATCTAATGATAATCTTTAGTACTAAATAAAATTGTTAAATATTTTCAATATTTCTATTCTTCCTAGGCATGCTGTTTACATATTATTTTTACAAAGTTTTATAACCCTATTTCTAACTCAAAAAAGGTTTTAAACATCATGCAGTCCACAAATTTATGTTGCATACTGTCCATACCTGTCCGCCTCATCTTCAGTAGAATGAACCAGTCTTAGGGTACCAGTTTCTGTATCAGAGACATAGTGTATCTCTTGCACTGGTCCTGTTTCTTGAATCTCATAATGACTGTAAAGTATTACGAAGCATGAATGTATCTCACTTTTCTCTCATATTTATTCAACTTTTAAGTTAATTTTATTACTTTAGGTGATGTTTGTTGGTAAATAAAGAAACATTATCCATATATACACAAAACACTAGATTTAATTTAGTTAGGTCAATGGTGTCTTTATTTCATGTATATTATACAAGACAAAATAACACATCATTTATATATGTAACAGAAACACATATGTGTAACAATATTCTTCTTTCAACATATGAACTTAATAGTTATTTTAATAAGATCTGTGAACTCATGTTCTTTTCAATGACTTCCTTTCTTCCTTTATATTTTAGTTTTTCTAGTCTTTATTAGATTCTGGTTTTAAATTTCAGGTCAAGTCATGCAACATTCTTCTCATACTCCTATAATCAAGCTGATTTCAAGACTTTCTTATCTCATTGTCCTCAAGTCATGCAGTCATGTTTTTTTCATCATCCTAAGATCAAGCAGGTTCCAAAACTCTTGATGTTCTTTCACATTCCTGTATCATGCAGGTTTCAAAATAATTTTCTTACTGTCCTAAAATCATGCAGATTTGAACATTCTCATTTTCTCAGTATTTTTTAAATCATCAGGCATAGTAAACTGCATGCTGACATGTTAACTGAAGTTCAGGATTAAATCACTGTATCATCAGATGTTCAATCAAAACTTTATACAAACAGGTAAAAGAAAACCTATTTGAGAGATGGAATTGGTCAACAACAAACAGAGAAGCAAAGTCCAAATCATAGCATGGAATGAATTCTAGGACATAATGCAAAAACAGGTTGAGATTAAAACTGTAACATTACTTTGTCACAAAACTGTAAACCTCTACAAGTGAGGACAGTAACAGGGAAAAACTGTAAACCTCTACAAGTGAGGATAGTAACAGGGAAAAACTGTAAATCTCTAAATGTCTGAACAGCAACAGGGAATGTCTCAAAATGCAAACAAGAGAGTCAATCTGATTAAAATCCTCTAGGATTCCCCAAACATCTGACAGAACTTGATTAGAAGTCATGTTCACATGAACTCATGATCAGCCAATGAAAACACTGCTAGTAAATTCTTTACAGTGCCTTATACATTTTTTTTTCTATTATTGCATCACAAACGTCAAGTTTCCTGATTGGTTGATTTTTTAAAATAAGTATTCATATACAAAAGATCTCAATCCAGTTGTCAGATGTTATGGGCATTATAACAGCTGAATTTAATCAGACTGACAAGAGTGTCTGATATCAAAGCATCAAAGTGTCGACTGACCTATCAGAATCAGAGAAACCCTTAGGTGTTTGTATCCTAACAAATTTTTGTTTAGTTTTTGGAGGTGCCATAGAGGGTTTCTTTATGGCTGGTTTGGGTTTTTGCTCTGGTGGTAATGAGGCAGCTTTAGGAGGTCCACTATCCATCAAGTCTTGTCGCTTTATGAACCTAACTGGTTTTGGAGCCAATTTTGGCATCTTTGGAGCCTCTAGGAACATTCTTTTCTCTGTCCTGTGCTGTACTCTGAAAGGTTGAAAAGTGATGGTTCTTCAAAATGACAGAAGAAAGCTTGCTAAGAGGCATTCCTTCTCTAAAGACAGGTTCAGCGAATGTTTTTTTAGTATCAGCATACAAACATTGTTATTATCTAAAATATTTTGCTCTATTGTGTTTCTACAAATTTGACGTTACAAGCATTTTATCTATTTCAACATATCAAGATATTTCTTATTCAATTAGTTTGACAAATATAACAAGCGATCCATGCTTGATATTGTTTCTATAGTAACCTGTCATCAATTGGGAATTCAGATCCACGGGGAAGCATCCTCTCAAGGTCAATAGGACTAAAAACAAATATAGCATCGTCTTAAGAAAAAACACATTTTTTTTTATACAAGGCTTAAAATAAAATAAACAATTCCCAGTGTTTCCAATACAAGAGAAAACTGATCAATTTTTCTTATCTTGTTTTGTTATATAAGAATGTTATAAGCAATATGCCATTTCTACACATGATCAATTTTAATGTACATAAACAATATTTTTGATATGATTGCATGTCCTCAACTCACAATGGAGACTATCTTTGATTACATACACAACATGATTTTCAAAATGGAATATTTTTCGAAAAACACACATGTACTTTTTTATTATTTCTTTTTTTTTTATAAATATCATGGTTTATAAATTAATCTTAAGAAAAGAGACACTTCTTAAAACATGCATCAACAGATCCACAAATCCATGCATGAAAGCCCACCTTGGTCGGTCTAACTCATCCTCGGAGACAAGACGGAGGTATCCTGACTCTGTATCAGAGGCATAACTGATCTGTTGTACTGGGCCTTCACTTTCTATCTCATAGCTAAAGAACAAATTTGTGTTTTAAAATTGTATTTCCTAAAATACATGTAAATGATTTTTTTTCTTCCATTTTATAATTTTTTCTAATAAAATGCAAATTTATGATCTTTTTTCAGATACATGCATAAAATTTTATCTTACAAAAGGCAATCTTTATACAGAATGTTGATATTGGTAATATTTTCACTAGTAGAGTATTACATTACACAAATTTGTGAGTGCTTTTAACATTATCTACTAATAAATTTGTATTGCAAGATAACATTTTTATTGTATAAAAAAAACAACTTTAAAACTACAAAAAAAAAGTCATAATCAATAAGATTATTCTTTATTTTTAAGTTGTATTGTATTTGTGTAATACAGAATTATATTGCACACTAATTTTCATTGATAGTTTTAAAATATAAGCAAATGGCAACAACTCTCATTCTCATAAAATCAGCTGCCT
The DNA here is from genome assembly GCA_002080005.1 of Gigantidas platifrons. Taxonomy (NCBI): domain Eukaryota; kingdom Metazoa; phylum Mollusca; class Bivalvia; order Mytilida; family Modiolidae; genus Gigantidas; species Gigantidas platifrons. Next base: position 130,134 of record MJUT01015800.1, on the reverse strand, counting down.
TTTTAATCATTTACACACAAAAAAACCATATCTTCAAAACCTTTTTTCTCTCTTTATTTTTGAAAAATCAATCTTATAAAAAAACAATATTTTTGCCAAGCATGCAATTGAAGAATAATATGTAAGAACCTTGGAGGAGAAGGAAGCTTAACTCTCTTTTTGGCTGGTTGTTTCTGCTGTGGTGGTACTTGTTGTCTTGGCCTGTCTATTTCATCCTCAGACACTAGACGTAGGTATCCTGACTCTGTCTCTGAGGCGTAATTAATTTCTTGTACTGGTCCTTCTCTCTCAATCTCATAACTGATAACAATCAAGATTGTTTTATTTTTTTGTTTAGTCAATAAAACAGGTTTTCTTTCATAATATGAAGTCCATAAACATTTTGATGGTTTAACTAAATACCAGTATGTCTTTTGGAATAGGTTATCCTTTCATTTCTAAACTGCATTAAGTCTTGTTAAATAAATAAGGAAATTATTTTTTACGAAATGTTTTTTATTCTAGTAAAAGAACACAATATTTAATTGGCAACAATAAAAATGTAGATATCTAATTTAATGTGCACGACACGTTTCTATCACCAATATCACCCGTGGTGAGGTGATTCAAAACATAATGTGATAAAGATTTTCTTAGATGACTTTCAACAGGTGTGTGGTATTCTCAAGGAAATCAAGCTTCCTCCACCAATAAAACTGACTGACAACAATATAGCTGAAATACAGTTGAAAGTGGCATTAAAAACCCATAACTCAAACCGATTAAAGTTTAAAAGTCCAAGATAGATACATATTTATTTGAATCTTAAATTTAGGACAAGGAACAAACACTTGATGTAATACATGCAGATAAAGCTGACATTGACCTGGGAGGAGAAGGTGGCTTCACTCTTTTCTTGGTTGGTTTATGCTGTGGCACTTTATGTTTTGGTAGTTCTGGTGGCATTGGTTTCTGTACTGGTACCACTTTAGTTGGTGGCATGCTTTCCTCTGGTGTCTGAAACATTCTCTTGGCATCTGCAACTGACTGGGGTATGACATCTTCCTCTACTTCCATTGGTTGTTCTGGTTGTGTAGGAGGAGCATGTGGCCTTGGGGCCCAAGCAGGAGTAATCTGGTCCACAGGTGGAACAGCCCCAAGTCTGATTAGAAAAAAAATTATTCGCCACATGAATACCTCAAGCTTTAATGACTTTATTATTTTATTACTTAATATTATTATTTCTTTTCATATTATAAGCCATCCAATTACTGTTTTATTCTCAATATATATGTAAAGTTTATATATATATATAATTTTTATCTCAACTATAATATCCAATCACTTGTTTTTTCTTTCTTTTTGTTTTTGTTTTGTTAAATGAAGAATATATTCCTTTAATTGGGTATTGTCATTAAAAATGTAATCATTGTATAACAAACAAAAAAAAAACTTTTTCCAATTTAACATGCTGGATAAAACCACACAAAAGACAATGATACTGATAAAAGGAAGGAATGATGAAAATAAATCAAATTAAAGCAAAACTTCAAATCAGTAAGTCAACATACAAGACATTTAAAGAGGCATTAGCTACGATTTTGACCAAAAAAATTACAGTGGAACCTGTCTAATCCGATGTACAGGATGTCGGAATACTCAGGTTTTATTTATGTTAACAGAACTACTTTGGGACCATATATTTATGTCGGATGTCACAGGATGTCGGAAAACTCAGGTGTCGGATTGCACAGGTTCCACTGTATATGTTTTAATAGCTTTAAAATGATGAAATAAAGGTAAATATTTCACATTAAACAGCTTATCGTACCACTTTTCGCTTTTTGAGAATGAAAATTACCATCGATTGATTATTGCCTTGCAAGCAAATAATTTGACCTTGCTTTCTCCGTATGCAACTGACCTTACTAGTGACAGGTAAAAACGAATAATTTGCATTTTGTCACTTATTAACTGCAAAATTGCATGGTTCTTTGTCCACAATTAATGCCAACTAAAAGCAGATTCACAGAAAATAAGAAATAAGTGCATTGTTGTACTGATTTAATGACGATTCGGCAAACTCCGTAAACAATGCCGATAATTAATAAGATGGCGTCCCTTTCTTGATCGATCTCAAAACACGAGCAGTTGCACCTTTTTCCCCCAATGCACGTATATTTCATAACATTTAAAAGTTACAGAAACACGTTTTATAAAGGCATCAATCATATCCGATAGTTTTTATGGGTAACAAAAATTTACGATTTTGGCAGATAATGCCCCTTTAACTTTCTTCAAACACTCCACACATTCAACCATAATATTGTTTTGATCTTAGTTTTTTTTTTCAATATCATTTTTTCATTTATCAATATATATAATGGGCTAACCTTCTACGCTTTGGTATTGGTGAAGATTCGGCTGACATTGTAGCCGGAGTTGATGGGGGAACCCTCGGAGGCATTAGTGGTGTCTGCTCAACATACTTTCGTGCTGGAGCCATTTCCATTGGCTCATCAGTATCACTTAAGATTCTAAAATATTTACAGTAATTCTTAGTCCTTTTATATTTTGAGTATTGAAACAAATTTATTCCAAAATAAAGTCTTACAACAGTTTATTCAAATATTTTGGAATCTGTTAAATTATTTATAAATATAAGCCATATATTTCTGTCTTGAACATAAATTTACTGAATTTTAACCTTATATAGTGGAAACTCATTGTGTCAAAGTCAAACGGACCAATCATTTAAAACTTCTACATATCAAACAGACCAATCATTTAAAACTTCTACATATCAAATGGACCAATCATTTAAAACTTCTACATATCAAATGGACCAATCATTTAAAACTTCTACATATTAAACGCCCAAATCATTTTAAAACTTCTACATATCAAACGGACCAATCATTTTACTTCTACATATCAAAGTATTTTAAATCAATTAAGCTAAAGCTACAATAGACCTATCGTATTTATACTTGGAGTTATCTATTATCAAATTTGTCTATAAAGTTAACAGACTATCAAATAAATTCACAAGATTTTTACAACTTCTTCTATGTATATAATTATTAAACTTTATATAAACACATTTACTATCTAAAATCTACAATTTCAACCACAGGTTGTAATTCACATTCACATTCAATTTTTAATTTGCTTAATTTCTTTGCAAACATAATAAAAGTGCTTTAGAATTAATACAGTAATTTCTTTTCCAAATGAGAAACACAAGTTATCATTGTTCATCAAATCAAGGGAGATAATCAAATAGTCTCCCTTTGTCTATAATATATAAGACAATTTATTATATTCAACCTAATCATTAAATTTCAGCTCCTTTTCAACTGAAATGTGTTGACATTCATAATTGTCACTATATCATAATCAGTTGTCTCCCATATATCAATGGTTTTTCTGTGAAATTTGTAATTATGGCCATTTCAAGAAATTTTTATTTTTAGTAATGGTGACCCTATTTGTAATGATTTTGAAAGTGGATCACCGAAGCATCTTCCACGCCAGGTTTATGGTTAATTTTACCCATTGTTTCAGAAGAAAAGATTGTAAAGTAAAAAGCTGAAGATGATACACACTATCTGTTGACATAAGTTGACATAAGTCAGGTGACCTAAAACAACAGATGTTCCTCATTTAAAAAAAGGTTTTCTAGTCTATGGATTTCATTTTAGATTATTATTATATATTAATTATGACTATCGTTCTAAAGATTAGGATACTATTTCTATTGACAACTGAACATGTAACATCACTACCCATGCCACAGCAATGTCAAAACTTACTACATGCATATAAGTGGTCTTGCCAATTTTTTCTTATATATGTCAAATCCTATTTTGTTTATTTTACAGATAGCTTCACTTTTCTTCTAAAACATCAGTTTGATATTACAAATTAGTAAAAGGAAATAATCCAATCTGTATAGTTAACATTACAATTAAACAGCTGTTCTACACTCTGCTGCCAGAGGTATAGTTAACATTACAATTAAACAGCTGTTCTACACTCTGCTGCCAGAGGCATAGTTAACATTACAATTAAACAGCTGTTCTACACTCTGCTGCCAGAGGTATAGTTAACATTACAATTAAACAGCTGTTCTACACTCTGCTGCCAGAGGTATAGTTAACATTACAATTAAACAGCTGTTCTACACTCTGCTGCCAGAGGTATAGCTAACATTACAATTAAACAGCTGTTCTACACTCTGCTGCCAGTGGTATAGTTAACATTACAATTAAACAGCTGTTCTACACTCTGCCGCCAGAGTCCATTATATATTGAATACACATTAAGATAAAAAATAGCTTAGTCAACAGATTAATTTGTCATTTCAATTGAACTTTATGGATTGCAACATAATTTCAAAATAAATCTGAAAAATCTGCATATCTAATAGTATTCTCACTAACTATTGGTTTATATTCCTTAGAGTTTAAAAAAAAAATAGTTATGCCTAAATTCAAATGAGTATTGAAGAACTGTTTGCCACTTAAAATTTTCCAAATTGGATGCCAGTTTGTGTATTTTCTTCAACTTAACACATACATTTCATTAAACATGTCTATTCTAATAAACATATCCTTTCCATAAAACATGTCCATTCCATTAAACATATCATTCTATTAAACAATTCCATTTCATCATGTCAATTCCCTTGGAAATAAGAAACAGATTATTCAATTATAATTTGTGGAGGATTTATGTTATTTTCACTTTTAATAAAATGTATTCATATACATCCGATGTGGTTTCAAAATTATTGACTTTATTATTGTAGTGAGCAGTATTTTAACTATATTCAGGACCAGAACAAATTTATAAATAATAAATCACGTAGATACTAAGGTGGTGCTTGTTTCAAAAGGATATGAAACAAAGTCATTCATATCATGCATACAAATGTACATGGCTGACAAAACTTTTAAAAATATCAAACATTCAGAAACAAAAAAGAAGAAAGACCCCATGCTGAAACTGATAGAAAGAGACAATTTGTTGACAACATGCCAGACATCTATTCATAAAACACACATAAACAATCAGTCCATGCTGATGAAGTATATTAACCTCCTAGCTTCATCATCAGGAACCAGTCTAAGAGTAGCACTAGCGCCCTCTGTCACATAAGATATCTGTTGTACAAAGCCCTCTTTCTGTATGTCATAATGGCTGTTAAAATTAAATAATTTATTTTGTATTATTTGACATTATTGTTATTATAACAGTCAGTAGGTGTTTATGGTCAAATAAAGTAATATTTCAGTTACTGGTATATATTAATTCACAGTTCAATAAAATCACCAGAAATTCTTTTAATTCATGATTTCACTGAACCAATCAAGGTTTTCTGGCCTTTTTTTTCAAAGAGGGAGCAAAAGTTACACTGGGTTTAAAAATTCTCTTATAACAAATTTCAAGCTGCTCCCTGCAGAAATGTTTCATTCATGCATTTCAAGAAAATATATTTCAACTATTTTAAATTATGTCCATGGATTTGATAGATTAACTTTTACTTACAAAATGTTGCAACAAAAAGGCTGTCCACACTAGTTATCTGTAGCCTTATAATACTACTACAAAGTTAAACCTTTACTACATTGCTGTATCCACACTAGTTATCTGTAGCCTTATAATACTACTACAAAGTTAAACCTTTACTACATTGCTGTATCCACACTAGTTATCTGTAGCCTTATAATACTACTACAAAGTTAAACCTTTACTACATTGCTGTATCCACACTAGTTATCTGTAGCCTTATAATACTACTACAAAGTTAAACCTTTACTACATTGCTGTATGTTATACAAAATACATGTTGAATTAATACAATGTTAAAATCCAGATCCACCGGGATCCATCCACTGGGAAAAATCCAGATCCACTGGGATCCATCAATTGAAAATGTCAGAGGCTAATTTAGGGAATTCTGATTGTTTATGAACTAGCTGCTAAATTTTTTTCATTTTAAACAATGCTAATGACACATTCAACAATAGTATATGATAGTTCCTTTATCTTTCTAAATAATATCCCTAAATGAGCCTCATAAGATATTACAAATGATAACTTACGGTGGTGAGACTGTTCTGGTAGTGGTAGGCTGTGGTTTGGGAGTTGGTCTAAGAACCACAGGTTTTGGTGCAGGTTCTGGTACCTCTTTTACAGGGGATACTTGCTTCTTTTGAATTGATAACTTCCTCTTTGGTTCTGGCTTCTTAGCTTCAGCTATAAATTAAAAAAAAATATTTGTGTGCCTTATGGGCAATGTAATTCTTAAGAGGGTACAGATACATCTTTGTGTGCCTTATGGGCAATGTAATTCTTAAGAGGGTA
>MJUT01015800.1:91318-119042 GCA_002080005.1 Gigantidas platifrons | reverse complement strand
TTTTTTTTTTATAAAAAGTGATAAAACCATACAAAAAAAAACAAAAAAAATGGCTGCCTTCCTCCCCTCTAAGTAACAGCGTTCAGGCCATAATATATAAATTTAAGCATGGTGTTTTTGATTCCAGATGAAGGTCATTATCAGAATGTCAGAATGTAATTGGCAGGCTAAAAGGTCTTACTTAGGCCATTTTCCTCACCTCCTTTTATTGATTTTTTTTTGTGGAAAAAAAGTTCAAAATCAGGAGTTATCAGGAATTTATCTAACAAATTCAGGAACAGCTCAAATTCAGGAAAAATAAAGAAAATCAGGAGTCGCTTGACAGACTGCTTAATTTATAGCACTTAATACTCATAGAAAGGTTAAGTACTTATTGTGTACAGTGAAACTGATTTATAATAGATCTCCAGACGTCCTTGTTGACTTGTATTCCTTGTGATTAGTCAAACTAAATCCACCTCTAAACAGAGGACACAACTCTCTAATTTTGGACTATTATCAGATCATATTTCAAATGACAAATACAATGTATGTCTTAAACTTATGACCAATGAATTTGTTTTACCTTATGTTGATCGTCGTTATGAACTTGTACACCATCTCTGAACCATGCAAGTTCTGGAGCAGGTCGTCCTGATACAAGAGTATCAAATCTGACAGTGTTTCCCTCTCTGACTTCACGGTCCTCTGGTACTTTCTTGAACAATGGTCTAGACAAGGCCTCCATGATGCCTCCTTCTTCTTCCACAGGTCTATCATTGTCTTTGTCACTGTTAAATATTATTTAACAAATAATAAGCATAAGAGTAAATGACAAAAGTCATACACTATCAAATGAGTGGACTAGAGGCTCACAGGAGCCTGTATAGCTAACCTGGGTATAATAACATCAGTCAATAAAACTTGGCAACTCCGGTCAAAAAATAACAAATGTAGCCCTTGTCATTGCAGACCCCCTCTTCAAAAAATTTTGGCAGGGGTTACCCCCTTTAATGTAAGTTATCAATATTGCTGTAAAAAAAAACATCAACGTCAATGATTCTCAAAATTTAGCTTTTGCTACTTCACATTTTGTAATAGAGTTGCTTCCCTTTGATTATTTAAGTAACCAAAAGCAGTAAAAGTCAGCAGTAGATCTTGACATGCTGAATATGTTTGAAGTTTAAACTTAACATCTATCTCTTATAGTTTTTGAAAACAAGGACGAAAACTATTAAAATTTTGAAAATTTGATGAATAAAGGGAAATAACTCCAAGATGGGTAATCAGATTTACTTCAAAATTGCAGGGTAGGTAGATCTTGACATGCTGCACATTTTTTTTGCAATTTAAACTTAACATCTATCTCTTATAGTTTTTGAAATATAAGACGAAAAGTATTAAAATTTTGGAAATTTGATGAAAAAAGGGCAATAACTCCAAAATGCGTAATGGAATTTACCTAAAAATTGCAGGGTACGTAGATCTCAACATGCTGCACATTTTTGCAATTAAAACTTAACATCTATCTCTTATAGTTTTTGAAATAAAAAACGAAAAGTATTAAAATTGTGAAAATTTGATGAATAAAGGGAAATAACTCCAAAATGGGTAATGGGATTTACTTCAAAATTGCAGGGTAGGTAGATCTTGACATGCTGCACATTTTTGCAATTTAATCTTAAAGGACAAATGACACGATTTTTAAATTTTTCACAAAACTTAGTGAAATACTTCCAAAATGCTGTAAAAATAATATCTTTTTCACTTTCATGTGATTAACGATACGTACAAAGGGATAAACACTCCTGTTATCGCCCTTTCTGCTGACCTAGAAATTATGCAGATTTTGAGTACGATAACGAGGTTGAACCACTCGTGACGTCACATGCGCCAGTCATCCATTTCTAAATCAGTTGATTGATATCGATACGAAATTTCCATAACAAAGCCGCGATTAGCAAACCAAAACAAACATCCACGTGGGTGAAATAACAAGAAGTTTCAAATGGTGTCCTGAATGGAATTAATTGAGAAGTATTTGTAAGTTCAATTGTCATTTATTTATTTGTTTTTTCTCTGTAAAAGACATGTGTGCCCCTAATTAGAAAATTAAAGCAGTGATCAATAAACATGTCACTTGTTTGATTACTGCCCAAGGCTAAAATATGAGATAATTGTTTGAAAAACATCACACCTGTCACCTTTATATACAGCTAAGTTGACTCAATTTGAGACATTTTAGATAAATCATAACAAATAAATTAATCTTTTCCACTATAAGGGAATTGTAAAAGAAATGAGAGCAGTATTAAAAAATGATTAAAATAAAATAAATCACTTGATAAATATTTCTTGGTCTACTAGATGTAGAAGTAGAATCCTAAAAAGGGGGACATATGAGGCACTACATAGGACATTCACCTTTCATCTATAAAACTTTCGTAAATTTGGGGGGGGGNGGGGGGTACGGGGTACGATATCATCGTCAGAACAACCTGTTGACTTATATTATTTCAGTTTTTCGTTCAATCGCGTGTTTTCTTTTCGATTATTGTCAACAAATAAACAAAACCTCTCCAGTCGGTGTTTATCAGTCCGTCCTGAGCTTGGGAACTTTCATCGATATCGGAGTCTTCTGATGTTGAATGTTCTCTTTCCTGTTGACTTTCATCATTATTCAGGGATTTAGCCAGGATTTTGAGACCATTGGTCACTTTTGCGGAACATTTTTTTTCTAATTAAGAATAAACAAGAATGTAATGAGCTTAGTTTTAAAATCAGTTACTTTGCCTTATTTATTGGTTAGTAATGGAGATTGAAAAGCTATGGAAACCTCCTAGGATGTGAACATACTCTGCAAATTAGCAACCAACTGATAAAATATAACATTGGCACTATTTTGATCTAATCTAATACCACACAAATTGTAATCCCCCCTTTTTTTTTTAATATTACTGTGCTTTGGTTTAATACCACACAAATTGTAATAACCCCCTCCCCACCCTTTTTGAAATGTGCTTTGGTCTAGTACCACAACAGTTGTAATAACTCGTATTTGTGTAGTCTTCAGCAGAAAAAATATGTATCTGACAATTTGTCAAACTTCTCTGTGTAGGTAATGAATATACAAATGTATAGAACATACGTCAAAAACTGAAGCAAGTTGTAAAATAAATAATTATTTCTCAGACCTCATAATCAAAATGCAACAATTAGAATAAAAATACTGTAGTTAGTAGTTATTTTTTTTAATTGCAGACAGTGTCTGTCTGTTCTATAAATAGAACGTAATTGTTACCTGGATGCTGATCGATAAAAAAAACGTGTGCGTCCTCGTGCAGTGCATGGCCAGCCTTGGCATATATGAGAACTAAGATTTCATTTCACAGAAATGAGAATAAATACATCAAAAGTTTGTTTGGTTAAAAGTAGCTTCGGTGGATTGCGAACTCCTGTTGATCGCGCCATTTTCATTTTTTAAGTTTCTGACTTTTCGACCACTTTCAAAATACTAAGTAATGGATAATATTTCAGTAAAGATGATGTCGACATTTTAATAAATGAAACGTGGCAAAAATAGTTCGTTGTGGTGGTGGACATTGTGACGATTATTGTACAATGAATGACGATTACAATCAATCAATATATATTTTGACCGCGACTTTCTCAAAATGACGATTACAAAAATATGTCCATTTAAAATACATACTGTGGCATTTTGAGTACATGCCATATTGATAACTATAAAAAAAATCATTATCATTGATTGAATTCTTTGTCGGAATCATTATCATTACCAGGTAAATCAAACCAGGTGTCCGTGAGATCAAAGATTATGCAATCAAAACACAAATTCTATAATCCGTTGATTGGCTTGTAAAATGTAATAAAATTGTCATTGTAGTGACTAGGCCTAATTAGCTTTAATCAGCAAATGAAAAAGAAGAATGGATTGTTACAAACATTTTTCTACGATTTTTTTTGTTTTGTTGAAAATTCAAGTGACGAATTGGGTACGGGGAATACTCGTCACTTTCGGAAATCAATCGTCAATTACGAAAGTGACGAGCGCTAGCTAAATCACTGAATATAATGGCTCGAACTGATACGGCTGGATGTCTAAATCACCAACATGATCGGAGATATTACTGTCATCACTGTCCATGATATTTATCGGCTGTTTACTGTCTCACCTTCGATCGCTCAAATGATCGTTTATCATGAAAGTCATCCTTTGGGGCATGTGACGTCACGTAATCACGTGACCACTCAGCTCATTAAAATGTAGAGGTCACAGATCGCGGAGATATCAAAAGGTAATAATCAATATAATGGGCGTCCTAGGGCGTTATTTTCAATTAAGACAATGTTTATAGTTTATTTAATGACCAAATCAAACGAAATCGAGAATTTTATTTTTTGTGTCATTAGTCCTTTAACATATATCTCTTATAATTTTTTAAATAAAAAACGAAAAGTATTAAAATTGTGAAAATTTGATGAAAAAAAGGGCAATAACTCCAAGATGGGTAATCAGATTTACATCAAAATTGCAGGGTAGGTAGATCTTGACATGCTGCACATTTTTGCAATTTAAACTTAACATCTATCTCTTATAGTTTTTGAAATATAAGACGAAAAGTATTAAAATTTTAAAAATTTTAATGAAAAAAGGGCAATAACTCCAAGATGGGTCATCAGATTTACTTCAAAATTGCAGGGTAGGTAGATCTTGCTGTGCTGATCATTTTTACCCCATGTCAGATTTTTGATATTATTAACGGTTTTTGAGTTATTACCCAAAAACCTGCAATTTTACCATATGTTCTATTTTTAGTAACAGTGGCCATGTTGGTTGGTGCACAGCATCACCGGACACAATTTTGAAACTAGACACCCTAGTGATAATTCAAACCAAATTTGGTTTCAATTGGTCTAGTAGTTTCAGAGGAGAAGATTTTTGAAAAAGTTTACGACGGACGACGGACGCCAAGTGATGGCAATAGCTCACATGACCCTTCGGGTCAGGTGAGCTAATAACACAGTTAAAAATGGAAAATTGTCCAAAATAAATTCTGTGAAAACAGATCTGCATCATCTGTCCTGAAGATAAGTATTAATTGAATATTCACATCATTACTTGTTCTTAAAAAATTATAAAATTATTGTCCAAATTTAAAAGATAATAAAAAGCAATTACACAGGGATACCCCACAAAAAAAAATGTTATTTAAACTTCTGCTTCACAAGCAACAAGAAGCTCCTTGTAGGGTTTTATATATGTATATTGTAAGAAGCATTATGAGTACTCTCCAAACATTGGTAAGTATGTATAAATATCACATATTCATTGGATACTACCTTAAAATGAAATCTATTTCTTAATTTCAGATACCAATAAATACTCACACTCCAAGAATTTTGTCCAGGGCTTCTTTTCCTACAAATGATGTTGAATCAATATTTCCTACACTATCAACATAAAGTTCACTGGAACAAGTGTCCTTCCCTGATGAATTTACAGCTAAGACAGTGTAGTGTCCAGCATCTTCTGGGAGAGCCATTCTTACACGCAGAGTGCAATATCCATCTTTAGTATATTTCATCTCAAAGCGACTTGTACGCTTTATTCTCTGGCCATTTTTATACCATGCCACTTTTGGCCTTGGTCGTCCTGTGATGCGGCATACAAATGTGGCATCAGAGCCTTCCATTAATCTAAAGTCTTTTAGTTCTTGCACTATTTTGGGAGGTGCAGGAACACTTTGCTGTAGTCTGTCTTCTGCTACCTCAGATTCATACTCAGATGTTTCAGTCTCACTAGAGAATTTGATTCTTCCATCTATATAATATTGCTTCTGCATCAGACTCTGTTCAAAACCAGCAGGACGGAATTCCTATTTAAAGAAGTGTATGTGAAAATTATTTCTTTACAGACTGCAACTTGTAATGCAATGATAGAAAGGGAAAATTACAGGAATTTTATGATTTTTGGAAGTTTTATCATATTTATCATCATTATTTTCACTGATTGTTTTCATAAGTCAGTAACAAATTTTATAGCATAAGGTTTTAATGAGTACACCTTTGTACTGGATGGAATCAAAACTGTTGTTAGATCAAAATCCAGCTAGCATATGGTAATGACCATGAAGACCCCTAAAATGTTATTAAATGGGGAATGAATCATTATTGAATCAATGCAATTTTTTGTGCAATCCTGTTCATCTAAAAGAAAAAGTGTTCTTCAAATAAAATTCCACATGGAAGTTATAATCTGATGAAGCATGGTTAAATGTCAGTGTTTATAATATTTTTAACTTATGACATTCTTTTGATGTATTAATATCCCAGAATACACTAGTTTCTAAAACTAAGAATTAGAATAAAAAATAAACTGATGTTACATACCAATGTTGATGTAACGGTTGGAATTTCTCTCTCCTGTGATAGTCTGTACTGAATATTACTTTCAAGAATCTTCTCAGACCTTGGAACAAAGAAGTCTGATCTTTTACGAGGTTGTGCCATCTCCTGTTGTTGTTGCCATGGTTTCACAGGTTGTTGTGTCATATCAGGCTGTTGTTGCCATGGTCTTGCTGGTTGTTGTGTCATTTCTGGCTGTTGTTGCCAAGGTTTCACTGGTTGCTCAACAATATGTGGTTGCCATGTCTTTGGTGCTGGAGGTGGTGGTGCCACTTTTTCTGCAAAAAAGGCTTATGTTCTCAACAAATACTACTTATATTTTACAGAAAAATATTTGAACAGATGCTTTTTTTGTTAGAGTTTGAAAAACAAATAAAGAATCTCAGTATATTTTCTTGTTTTCATTTACAAGTTTACAGAAAAGCATTCTTTTCAAAAGTTTTATGTCAATTCTACATAAGTATGCACAACAAAGTTGATATTCATATATACATTTATGTACAGTGTACAAACTAATTTTTGGTACTGCATAATAATAAATAATAACCAGGTTTCCAAGTTTATTTAAAGTAAATGCATTTGTTTTTTCTTGATCAAAGATTGGGTTGTGACCACATCAAGAAGACTCATACATAACTGAATAGTGAAACACAACTTTATTATTATTTATTTATGTATTTCAATTTATAATTTAGTTTCTCCTTTTCAGTGATATTATATTAATTTTGAAATTATCATTTACAGATTAAATAATAGTAAGACAGAACTGAAGTTTGTCTGATGTTGTTAAACAGGACTTTATTGTGTGACAATATATATATATATATATATACAACGTCTGAAAAACCAGTCAACGATCAATCTTATGGGGTGTTGGATCGTTACGGTATAACGATACTATACAAGTAAAATAAAATTTATAAATGTCTAAAATGGTTTGTAAAACAACACCAAGGACACAAAACAAAGTGATAAAGAATTAAACACTTCGTTCAACGAAGTGTTTAATTCTTTATCACTTTGTTTTGTGTACTTGGTGTTGTTTTACAAACCATTTTAGACGTTTATATATATATAAACAAAATCTCTGAAAATTTATCCGGAGCTTTCAGCCGTACAACCCGGCCTTCTTCAGCGGAACTTTATTATGTTATGATACATTTAAATTTAATAATAAAGTTCTGCTGAAGAAGGCCGGGTTGTACGGCCGAAAGCTCAGGATAAATTTTCAGAGATTTTGTTTATTCACCTCGATATGAGAGACTTTAATTATATATATATATATCTGAAAATTAAACCCAACAGTGTTAGAACACGATTTTTCAGCTGACAATCTTTTTGTTCTCCCTCGACGTGATTTGAACTCACACAATTGATACACTGCAGCACCAATCGCTTAGTCCAGTGACCCAAACCACCCGGCCACATCCACTATATATATAAAGTCATAAATGGTCACTGCACCTTTCAATATCTACTATGTATTTTTGATTTTTTTTTACATAGAAGAGCAGAATAAATAAAGATTTTGTTAGTCAGTGTACATATACCAATAATGTTATTCAGAAAATTACACAAAAGTAAATACATTTTTTGTGTTTATTAGACCACAGTGAATTAAAACATAAATAATAATCTATTTGAATTACTTTTTATTTTCAGCATATCTATGTTGTGTCTTTTTAATGATATCTTTATTTTTGTTGTGTTTTTTTAATGATATCTTTATTTTTGTTGTGTCTTTTTAATGATATCTTTATTTTTGTTGTGTCTTTTTAATGATATCTTTATTTTTGTTGTGTTTTTTTAATATCTTTATTTTTGTTGTGTCTTTTTAATGATACCTTTATTTTTGTTGTGTCTTTTTAAGGATATCTTTATTTTTGTTGTGTCTTTTTAAGGATATCTTTATTTTTTATGTGTCTTTTTAAAATATTTGTTAAATTGTTATATATACTTTATAAAATATTCACTATATTTATTCTATTTTAATTTAAACATATTTAATTAATTAATAAATATTGTACAATAAGATAAATTTCAATATGATATTAATATACATGTGATAAGGTCCTGGAGCTCATCCTGGAGATTGTCTTGAATATCAGGGAGATTAGCCTTGATTAGGCATTTTTGAGATTGATATCAGGGAGATATTTTATCGATAACCCCATTTTTATCGACGCAAGAAACCAACTTTTGAATATTGTTTGTTCATTTAAGTAAGTAAGTAAATATTTATTGGCATATCATAAAATACAGTTTAAGCAATATACACAAGTAAAAAATACACATAACTCTATTTTAAAAAATTTCGGAATCGGGAAACATTTGTTTACACAACTCAGAAAAATGGTCAGCAACAAGAAATGGCAAATTATGCTCGGCAACGAAATATGTGAACATAATTTCTGCATTGGTTACATTTTCATCCAGAGAAGTCACAGTCTTTTGGAAAATGTCACTTAGTTTTTTTTACATTCACAACGCTGGTCGAATTGTTCTTGTGAACAGTTCCACTTATGTGTTTTGTCAAATCGTATCACTTCCCAGCTACAACACTAAAGTTTGCTTTGCGTAACTTGAAAAATGCAAAAGAATCTCCTCTTTCACTCGATTCAATAAAATCAAATTCCGTTTCCCATTTTCCTGAAGATTTGAAGCATATTTTGTTTTCTTTCTGAAATTTTTTTCGGGAGACGAAAAATGACGCTTCTGAGAAGCCATATTTCTGCAATTTTTAAAATGGCTTCAAATTAACTTGTATTTTATTGCTATACAAACAAAGTGATTAGATTTTACAACTTTTATTATTCTTGTCAAAACAGACTATCTAATTAGCTCACTCGACCGTGTCGTTGACTGACAGCACCTGAGATACACAGTTCAACATAGGAAACACGTGACCATAATCAAATTATATCGCCTAGGGGATTTCCAATAATTTACAATGTTTACACATTGAATTTTTATTTTTTGCTTTTCGTGGATATGCGGGAGAAAATGGCTTGTATCTGGGAGTAGTTTTTTGTGGGCTCATTTGCATGAGACTCCCACAGAATGCGGGGTGCTATCACATGTATGGATATAATACACATAATTAAAGGGATTCGAAAACAAGTTTAAAAAAACTTATATTAATTCGTTTCCCTATATTTATTTGGTGTCTTTGAATAAAATAATGAAATATTCCAAATTATGCCTTTCCTTAAAATAATCCAAAATGCAGTTCTTTGGGGAAAGACATACCTTCAGGTGGTATGAGTGTTGCTGTGGTGTCTGTCTGTCCCATCAGGTTGACAGCAGTACATGTGTACTGACCAGCGTCATCAGGTCTACAGTTGACTATGGTAAGAGTTACTCTTCCTGTGTGGTCATCAATACTTATTCTGTATCTATAAATATAAGATATCGTATTCAATTTTAAAAAGCTGCCAATTGTTACTGGATGCTAATTAATTATGCACTGACCTGAGCGAGGTCAAATCTATTTTTATATATTTTTATGCCAGTAGCCCGGATGCTGCAGCATGTCGTGTTTGTTTACCTCGCAAATACGAACGTTTTATGCTACTCATTGACAATGATTTGCTGTTGCCAGGTGCAAAATTACATATATTGAATAATATCTACCAAAAATGATCATAAGCATCATCATAAATTCATAAAATATGAAAAACGATTGAGAAAAGAAGGCAACATGCTCGGCTTACCTATCAAGCAAAATTTTTGCTACTTCAGCATGAGTTTGGACGCGTAGCACTTCCTTCAGTTCGTTCCAACGATCCAACTGATCACCTACATATATCCTGCATTTGTTCCATTTGGAAGATATTGCACTTCTATTCCTCTTTATCTCTGAATCCGTCAAAGTCCGCTTTTTTTTCTTCCACGTGTTGACACATTCTCTTCCACATGTTGTGTATTGTTTCTAAACAGTGCGCATGCTCAAGACGCATTCACATAGAAGTTCATATGAATAGAGTCGGGTTAAATTGATATCTTGTCATCATGGACAATAATTCCGATAACGATAGTTTTGGGTCTTTTTGTCAAAAAAAGAACACAAATCATATCTTTTGCAGCATAACTGTTTAATGATAGCTTAAACATACCATTTACGACAATAATTTTGGGTATGAAAAAATTACGGTTTTGGTAGACAATATGCCTTTAACTTTCTTTTCATAACAAAAATGTCAATGCAATCATACTTTTCCCAGTAATTTGACAAGAAAAATAGTACGCAAATATTGAATATTTTTATTTGTGTAATAACAATAACAAAATGTACATAAGGCCATACAAAGTTAATTTCTTGGTTCTCAGGCCCGCCCGCATGTGGAAATTCGTCGCCGCATTGCCGATTTTTTTGCAAAAATAGTAAAAAAAAAAAATTAATGCGGTAGCGCTGTCCGTACGGAAAAAACAACCGCATCCGTTTTTCTCTTATATAGTGTGGTCGGTGAAACGCTTTAAAACGCATCATGCTTATTAAAATGAGATTTAAAGCATCGTTATGACAATGTATAAATAAAAAACGTGTTTCCGTTTGACATTTAGACAAAATGTCAATCGTTTCTGTGCAAATTCGGCACAAATGTTTGCCAGTTTTACCAGGAAACATAATAGGGGGATGGGGCTTCTCCGAAGCTTGTACCTTATTGGAATTGTTTACGGAGATAAAAAAAATGGTACGTTGGGACCAGCGGATTGGACGTTTCCATAAAAAATAACCACTTGTGATGTTTCTGCCACCATCGGAAGAAATAAAATTGAAATTTTCAATAAAGTAATGAAAAGATTTATACATTGCCATATTTTTCACAAAAAAAAAGAAGAAAAAATGCCTCCCTCATCACTTTTTACAGCAGTAAAAGGATAAAAAAAAATGCCGCCCTCCCTCATCAATTTTGTATCTATACATATATATGTAGATTTGCCAAGAAGGGTTCCGTAAAATTGTCTTCCATTTTGTTACCGATAGGTATTTCTGGAGACTAAATCAGACCAGAAATAGAAAAAAATCGTAATGTAATACATACATACCTCTGACTAACCCTAATGGGGAATCCCCGTTTTCTCCAAGAAACATCAGGGAATGGTTTGCCAGTGACAGTACATTCAAATATAGCATTGGTTCCTTCTTTAAGTTTTTGGTTTTGTGGTCTTTGTACAAAGCAAGGAGCTTCAGGTTCTATAGGAGAAGGAATTCTTTCTTCTCTAGCTGGTGCTCTGTCTGCCTTGAAGGCTTCACTAACTGGTGACATTATTGGTGATCCTATTATATACACATTTAAACAATTAAATCTCAAATTGTCCTCACAACTCTTTAAAATATTGTGATATCTAAATATCACATTTCAGATTTATATATCCATTCTCCGAGCATACAAATCATCTTCAACAAATTCAAATAAACCAATCACAAGTATTGTACATGTTTATATATAAGGATGTGTTTAAAGTTAGTACCTCATGTTCATTTAAATCCATATTCTTTCTTACTAAATGTGTGGAGGACATAGAGTACATAAAACACTTACTCTGAACTTGTAATGTAGCCTGTGTAGTATCAGATCCATCAGCGTTAGTAGCTATAACCTTAAAAACACCAGAATCTTCTGGAAACGTCTCGGCAATGGCCAGACGACATAGTCCATTATCATATGTTATCTCGTAGTCGGGTGAACTTCGGATGATTACGTCATCTCTATACCATTTAATGATGGCTTCAGGCTGAGATTCCACCCGAGCTTCAAATACAACCGGCTCACTTTGGTTGACATTCTTGTTTTGTAGAGGCTGAAAAAGAAACAGAGATTTGACAAATTTGTTAACATTTTTTTTATGCGAAAACATCTTTTGACAAGATTGGGTGTGTATTATACAGAAAAATGTATAAATACATCAGTCCCTCTCTTATAAGGCCACTCTTACCAAAGGACACCCATCTTATCAGTCCAGATTTTAGATGCAAATACTACTAAATTAGCTCTCAAGAGAGGCCACCCTTCTTATACAGCTACTTTTTCTTTGCAGGATTTATATGACTACTACATTCTATTATAATAAGGTTTAATAAAATAAATGGTGAGAGAACAAAAGACTGCATAAATCTAATGTGCTTTAACAGACAGATGAAATGTTCTAAAACATCAGACCCTTTTCAAAGAACAGAACAGAACTTATACAAAGGTTATATGATGACAGAACATTAGAATAAATCAACTACTTGTATAAGACATTAACAATGTACCTCAGTAAATCTTGGTTTATGTTTCTGTGTCACTTGTGCAGGTTCCCCAACCGGCAGTCTGAAGGTTTGCTCATAAACAGGAAGATCTGGTTTCCTACCAATTTCCATAGCAACCTCATCTCTGTACCTCTGGTCACGCGGAGACACTTCACGAGGTGATTCTGTTCTCTTAACGAAGTCTGATGGTAGTTGTAGTTTACGGGCTTTTGGACTAGGTTCCTCAGGAGCAGATCTGGCTGCTGGGGCTCGTTTGGGTTCAAATCGCTCTTCAAACACAGGCTTAGGTTTATCAGGTATTGACTGTTCCATGGGAACTAGAAATAAAAACATACTATAATATCTGCTTGTCAATTTGTTTTTATTTATTACATCATATGATATTAATCTTTCCTTTGGGTATAATTTACTTGCATCTTTACCTTTTTGACAATCATATTCACATAAGCAAGTTTTCTGGCATTTTAACACACTTATACACAGTTGCATTTTGGTCAAAGTTTACATCAATTTTACAGATTACAAATAATGTAATATATTAAAATTAAGGTTAAAATCCTCAGGTAATTATGGCTTTCCAATATTTTGACTATGAAAGGTTTATTTCAGAAACATGCACTCAATCAGATATCCACATATAGACTCTCCTTCAGTTGCCTGTGGGTTAAGATATATCTCCACTCAAGAGAGTTCAATTTAAAATTTTAACCGCAAGCCGTCAGGCGAGTGGTTAAAATTTTAAATTTAACTCTCGAGAGTGGAGAAATATCGTAACCCACATGGGCAACTAAAGGAGAATTTGTTTCTCCCATTATTTAACATGAACTTTATTTCAAAATTTGAAATTAATGCTCGGAAAGGCATGAGACATTTTAATCCTCTAGAGGATTACAGATTTTTCTACCACTGGTTCAGCGGGGTTAAAACGCCGTAATAATGGGAGAAACTTTTGTTCTTATTCACAACAGCTGAACTTATCACATGTAATTGGTACTAAAGTGATTTATCAGTCAGTTCATATGATTTAACATATTGATAATTCAGTTAACACACACTCGGCTAATTCTAACTTAAATTAGAGGTCCCTTCAACTTTTTACATAAAAACATTTGACTGTAAAGAGGAATGATCTTATATTAAATCTATGAAGACGATACCTTCAATTCTCAGATTTGCAGTACACTGTGTTTGACCAGCAGGATTTTTGGCCTCAGCTGTATATTGCCCAGCATCTTCATAGAAAACTTCTGGAATGTATAATGAGTGCATATCTCCTTCCTGTATGATTTCAAAATCAGGGGAGCTAACCACCTTTGACCCATCTTTGTACCATGTGATTTCTGGTGGTGGATGTCCATTGACACGGATTGTAAAGCGTACAGGTTTCCCCTCCTTGACATTTTGTGATTGAGGTCTCTGTACAAATGATGGAGGTACCATTGATGCTGAAAATAGAAATTTTAGTTTCTGTTAATTTATATTTGGAGTGAGTGATTGTTGTTTAATGCTAACTCAGGAATTTTTCAGCCATGTAAATGGCGAGAACAAAGTTAATTTTCAATGAGATAATGATGAGGTCCACTTTGTACTAGACCAACATGCTTAGTTGGCTTTATATAGTGCTAGCTCACTGACACAACAGTCTGCAGACAGACATGTCGCCCCACTCATACTTATTATCCTGATTCCAAGCCAACCAGTCTTTACTCTTTCTCCATAATGCTGTCAGGCTTAGCAGAGAGAAAGCAATTTTATAGATTTTGATTTGATCTTATCGAGGTACGAACTCACGATCTATCGCACTTGAGGAGAGCATGCTAAGCATTACGCCACCGAAGAAGTTAATTTATATCTAGAAGAAATGATTAAAATGAAATAAAAGAATTTAAACCTCCTAAGCAAAAAATAAAAAGATATACATAAATAAATTAACAGAATATTTGGAAACATAATAAACTGTGAAAGAAAAAAATCTGTTTGTGCACCTCTGACAATAAGTTCAGCAGAACTTGTGGCCTGGCCACCAATGTTTCTAGCAGTACATTTAAACTGGCCCTGGTCCTCAGGGAAGGCCTCAGGAATACTCAAAGAGACACGTCCATCTTGGTATGAGATTTCAAAGTCTGCTTTGTCTGTTAATTCCTTGCCTTCACGGTACCATTTAATACTGGGTTCTGGTTTACCTGTAATATTAAACATTATGTCACCGTAATAGGTTTTCTATTAAAAAAAAAGTATAGATGTTACATGTATGTTATTTGTTTCATTCATTCATTGTTTCATCATATTCATCATGACGTATGACTGTGACTGACGACTATATACTAACACTTCTAACACTTTAATTGGCATGCTTGTCACGAAAATTAATAAAAACTAATCGAGCAGACCCAGGTGTAAATACGCGCCGCGATTTTCTTATTTTTTTCATTAACTTCCAGGACCTCTTAACAGGCAGACGCCTAACAGCGTTACCATATATTTTCAGGTATTTCGATTTGTGTTTTAAAGTTCAAACAATTCAGTTAGATTTAATGTATTTATTTAAAAGTTATTATATTAAAATTTAGTTATGAGTTTAATACAGTAAGTCAGTATATCGTAGAATTCGTCATAGACATATTGTTTATTACTGTCGTCATTTTTTTTCTATATGTGAATGAATATTGTATTTTTCCTTGATGTTGAATGTTGGATATTAAATATATTTTCAGTTAAATCTTGTTGATTCGTTTGGTTAGTACCATCACAGCAATTATTCCCCTATCTAAATGGATACATGGTAAATTGGCCTGTGACAATTACATTATTATCAACACCTTAATGATAATTATTATATCTGTTCAGAAACAATTGGACCTAATATTTACCTTAGTAATATTTTACTGTACAAAATATAAAAAAAATCATGAATTAAGTACTGAAGTTAGAATTTTATTAAAAAAAAATATTTAGCATTTAGGTTTTGATTTATAAAGTTTATCAAATAAGTACACAGACATATTGCCATAGAAATATGGTACAGTAACAATTTCTGAACAACCTCAGAACTGAACCCGTAACACTTTCTATTAGCAGTATAAATTAGGGGGCCGTCATGGCCGTGATCGTATGGTAGTTGGATTAACATCTACCTATGCAATCAGTGCCTATCACCACTAATGTGGGTTTGACTCCTGCTCAGGGCGAGGTGTACAACATTATGTGATAAAGTTTGTTAGTGACTTGCGACAGGTCGGTGGTTTTCTCCAGGTCTTCCGGTTTCCTCCACCAAAACCCTGACAGCCACGATATAACTGAAATATTGTTGAAAGTGGTATTAAACACCATAAAACCATATCAAACCAAACCATCTGTGCATATTTTGTATAACAACAGAAATACCACCTACCAGTAACTACACCTTCAAACGTTACTCTTGTCCCTTCCATTGTTTCAATGTTCTTCAATGCCTGTACAAATTTAGGAGGTACTGGAATTGAGATAGTTAAATCAACAGGTTGAAATTGTGGCTTAAGATCAGTCTTAAGTGTAGTAGCATGAGTTTCCCTCGCCTCAATAGGTTTGATGTCATATTGTGGTGTAACATCGGTGATGATGGTTGTACTATGCTGTTCTGATGATGGTATATATGTTGGTTGTGCCTGTCTGGTTTCAATGACACGACTTATTCTGGTCTCTGTTGAAGACACAGTTTCTGTGTGAGATACACGTCTGGACCTAGAATGCAATAGAATTTCATTTTAATTTAATTTAGTGTGTTAATTTCATGTGTTACTCATGTCAACTTCACATCAGAACAATTTAACAAGAAATTCAAATTCATGAGATATCACATGAAACTAATTTAGAGAGAAATTTGTCTAATTATTTTACTTTTATGTTTAAATATTTTTAAAAATAAACCAACATCAAAAGTTACCAAAAAGACAATTCCTCCAGGTCTATCTATTTTGGTAATTACAGTAGCCCCCTTCTTATAAGACATACCATTCTGTCATCTAAAAGAGAGACAATTTAGTAGTATTTTACTATCCCTGCGGCCTTATAACAGGGAGACTATTGTAACCTGATTACAATCTCCTTGTACAATTCACCATAGCTTTGTTCATTTTTTTTTATTTTATCTAATATAATAATCAAATTGGATAACCGCATTCCTACTTTCAGTCTACTGCAGATTATACTTACATTTCTGAACTGCCAAATATACGTGTTTTAGGAATTGTTGGTTCTTCCTCAACAAACAGGTAAGCAGAACATGTAGCTTTGCCGAGTGGATTTTCTGCAGTGATTGAAAATCGTCCTGCATCCTCATCAAATGTTTCTGGGATGTGTAACGTGTGTTTCAAACCTTCCATCTTAATGACATAGTCACGTGACAC
This sequence comes from Gigantidas platifrons, assembly GCA_002080005.1. NCBI lineage: Eukaryota > Metazoa > Mollusca > Bivalvia > Mytilida > Modiolidae > Gigantidas > Gigantidas platifrons. The sequence continues at coordinate 101,993 of MJUT01015800.1, read as the reverse complement.
AATAGGCATTCCGTTGAAATACCATGTGACCTTTGGTTTAGGGCTGCCAGATATTGAACACTCGATACTAACTGGTTCTCCAGCATTGACTGTCATATCATGGAACAGCCGTTGGAATTCAGGAGGGGATTGTTCAACATCCCTCTTTGCAAGAGTTGTCTCCTCTTTTGTTTGAATAATTTGTCTCATTTTCATCACTTCTGATGTTTCCATTGGTTCTGGTGTTGTCTTGACGGAGAGCTTGGCGTAGGACTTGGCCTCTCCCACCATATTTACAGCTTTAACCATGTAGGTTCCAGTATCCTCCACAAAGGCTTCTGGTATTGTCAAGTTATGCACATCAGCAAAGGCTGTCACCTAAATATAAAAACTTAATATTAAACTACTTACACAAGAAAATTAATCAATATTAACTAGAGGTACTGCTGGACGCAGGAGTCCCGCTTTGGAGAAAACATCAATGCACAACTACCGTGAATTGGGGACGAACATCGTACGGAAGAAAATGATGTATTTTTTTTTGCACTACACAGTTCATTTTTTTTGTAAAATGAAAATAGAAACAGACTGTTTTTTCAATTCATTTATCTAGGCATTGATCATGACCATTTGTAGGACTTGTTGTATCCAAATATTGAGATCATTTTTATATTTTCAAAACTGAAATTGGGAGAAAAACTTTGAAGTGCACTTTTATGTTTAGAATAAACAAATCTATGCAGAAAAACAGAAAGAAAGGGACTGGGGATAAACTGTGTACAATGGAATGTACTTAGTTTATTGAACCTACGTTCAATCTGAACGGGAAGGATGTCGTCTGCTGCCACTTCGGCATCTGGGTCAGCCATATTGTTTACAAACAAGTGCATTTGGCGTAGGAATATAGAATGCTTCCTTCAGACCTGTAAACTGCAGATTTGATGGCCCTCGAGAGACAATGAAAATATGCGTTACATTACAATTACATTAGAATATTCAATTCCCAATTGTGACTGTGAAATGTAGAACAGCAATAAAAGTGTTGTTTCTTTACTTTAATTTGTGTCTACGTGTAAAGTTGGATCGTCTCTCATGTTCATTTACATACATCATCTGTATCTTTACTATGTAACTGAATTCATAATTTTTTGTGGCTTTCGTTTGTATTAAATAAACATTCAGTACAAGAAATCGGTTTCAATTCATGAAATTCATACCTACAAATATAAATAAATACAGAGGAACACTGACTTGTATAATTAAATAATAACATGGAGAGAAATAGTACCTGATAGTCTGGGCCCATATCAATAGATTTACCATCCTTGAACCACTGTACATCAGGAATAGGATGACCTGTCACCCGACACTGTAGACAGACACGATGACCTGATTGGACATTCAGATCACGTAATAATTGTGTGAACTTGGGAGGTGTGGCTTCATTAACCGAAGCATCACTCATTTCACTTAGAGCTGCAATTAAAAAAAATGATGTATTTTATTAACTTGATATTTAAAACAATTAAATTTTTTGCAGTTAATTTAAATTTCCAAAAATTCTTATTTACATTGTACATGTAGTTAAGAGACAATTGTGTCAGTGGCATATATTTTACCCTGTAAATTTGTTAGTATCATCCAATACAAATCAATATAAGATCTCAATTTGATTTAAAACCCATAACTTACGTTCTACGTGTAGTTTAGAAACAGTTGTGTCTGTGCCATAGGGATTACGTGCTTCACATCTATATACACCAGCGTCCTCTAAGTAAGCTTCACGAATGCTGAGTGTACAACGATCACCTTCAAATAACAACTGGATGTCCTTTGATTCTTTAACTGGCTTGTCGTTGTGGAACCATACAACCTATGAAAATATTATGTAAATTTATGATAAAGATTTGATGAAAATACAATAAGAAGTGAATGCTTTCTCCTGGTAAAAAAAAGCAAGGAGGATCAACTTTTAAAACTGACAAATATTTAAAATTAGACTTATTATTTTTGCTATACAAGTTTACAAAAAATAACATACATGGTATATAAAGACGATCAGAAATAGATGCTTTCTCGTATTCAAAGAAGAATACTAAAGTGGTAAAACTTTCTTAAAACTGACTGATCTTTAGACTTAGACTTTGATTCACTATACAAAGTAATATAACATACATGGTATTTAAAGATGATCAGAATTAATGCTAGCTCGTGGTAATGACACATGGGTAAAAAGTATTATACCCTTCGCTACATGTAGTCTCGACTATACCACCAAAAATTTTGAATACTTTTAATACATATTTTGCATAGGATTTTAAAATTATTTAGTGAAACCTGCCTAAACGGAACCTCATGGAGACAAACTTATGTGTTCGGAATAGACAGGTTTTTGGTTTATACAGGTTAAATCAACAAAGATATCCTCCTACATTATGACTATATTTAAAGTTCAGGTTACACAGGATTGTGGTTTATTCAAGGTATAGTTTCACTGTACAAGTTTAGTGTTTGGTGGTTATCAGTGTTACATGAACATACCTCTGGTTCTGGGTGTCCTACAAGTACACAGTCTAGTCTTACTCTGCTTCCCTCCATAGCCTCTCTAGCTGCTGCTAGTTTCTGGGTGAAGCTTGGTGCAATAGGCTCGTTTTCTGCTGAAGCCTGTGACATGTCCTCTGCAGCACTGGAATAAAAGCTCTCTACAGTGACTTGACATGTCTTCTGAATTTCTCCAGCAGCGTTTTGTAAGATGACTGTGTAAGATCCAGAGTCCTCTGGATAAGCTTCAGTCACAGCCAGTGTGGTTCTATTTACTTCTATGGATATCTGGAAATAATTTATACAAGAAGATAATAGCCATATTTAATCAAATTAAATGCAAAAAACAGGAGATTTTCTTGTAAGAATAAGAACCACATATCATATTTTGGCCTATGCTCCTTTACAAATCATATTCAGACAAAATAAATAAAATTATGTCACTTGCTCCTCTTCTTTTGTGACTTCCAAAAATCAAAAGAACTACAAATCAAATTGCTGTGTCCTAAGTCACTGAACCTTGAAAAATCACTGAGGTCACATGATACATATCAAATATTGATCTACTCTGTGTGGTTGTTGTTAAAAAATATGTTAAGAAAATAAAACGGAAAATGTACCAAGTCACTACATTATCAACAATTACACACCAAATATCTTAGATCTACCGAGTGTTATTTTCTGAGATAGATCTAATAATAAAATATAACATGTTACACAACAAAAACTTTAATGTTTACATGAGAACACATGGGAATACATGAGAACATATGGCAGATATCAATCTGAGATGTGAACAATGATACAATAATGGATCTTTGCATGTTTTTATTTTATAATGGAACAAATCAGAAGACTTAACACATTCAAAAATGATCAAATTAGAAGCTACATGGATCATATAATCTCTGATTTAAATTGTAAAATCTGGTCTTGATTTTTTCATCAACAATAATAATAATAATACTCATCATCAATTATCAACAGAGGAATGAGTTGCAATCCGACTGACCAGTTTAACTCTGCCATATTTTTGTGCCTGTGTCACAGTATTTTTTATCCTCAATAATTTGAGGTAAGAGGTAGTTGATCACCTTGTTGATATTGATGGAATTGTTTACAATGGCTGTCATACTTACCTTGTAAACAGATGATGGTATAACTCTATCTTGACATCTGAACCATGCAACCTCTGGTGTAGGTGATCCTGAGAATATAACCTCTATTCTGAATCCTTTGCCTTCTGGTATACTGATATCATTTGTCATCTGGTGGATGACTGGTCTATCAAGTGCTGAAAAATGGTTAATTATCTTCATTAACATATCCTACAAAACTCAACTGTTTTTGATATATAAAATATATTCAAGATATGATTAAATAGGATAATGGTGTTCAAATAACTTACTAATGACCAAAGGGTCCTAACACTTACTTAATGACCAAGGGCCATAACTCCTCTACTATCTTGACTTACTAATGACTAAATGTCCATTACTCCTGTATAGCCTAAGTACTTACTAATGACTAAATGTCTATTACTCCTGTATAGCCTATAGTTACTTACTAATGACTAAATGTCCATTACTCCTGTATAGCCTATAGTTACTTACTAATGACTAAATGTCCATTACTCCTGTATAGCCTATAGTTACTTACTAATGACTAAATGTCCATTACTCCTGTATAGCCTATAGTTACTTACTAATGACTAAATGTCCATTACTCCTGTATAGCCTACTTACTAATGACTAAATGTCCATTACTCCTGTATAGCCTAATTAGTGATAACATTTTAATATCAAGGTTGATTGTAATGTTAAAAAATTTCAAGAATAAAAATTCCAATGCAAAAAAGATGAATGGATGTGGTAGAAAAAAAGATAGAATAATTAAATGTATTTGTAACATAAAATAGTGTCCTCCATGAAATAATGTCCTCCAGACAAAATATCATATGAAATATTGTCCATGGACATTATTTCATAATGAAATTGTGTCCTCCATCATGAGATGTTGTCCATTCTTACTGGACATTATTTAACTGTGAAATAATGTCCGACATCAACTTGATATATGATATTTTTATGCTTCACATATTTATACTATACTTTATTTCAAAATATAAGAGATTTCTTTGTCATAGAAATGATATTTATTACACTATATTTGATTCAATTTGAAATATATTAACAACCATTGTCAAATTGCTCAACCCAAGACAAATACATATATATTCCAGAAATACATAAATTTATACAAAAACAGAAAATTTAATAACAATATTCTTCAATACTAGATTAGCGAAGTTTTTTTTAATTTATCTATATCTATAAGTTATCTATATCTTATGTTTATATTATTATCAATCATTTAAAAAACACTTGAAAGACTATTTCATTATTTCCCTTTATTGTACAAAATTTCATAACAATCAGTCATGAAATAATGTCTAAGTTTTGAATTAGAATTATCTCCCTTTGTTAGGACACAGTTTCACTATGATATATTGTCCATAACATGACATTATACTGTCCAGAAAAAGGACAAAATATCATAGATAAGACAAAATTCCATGACAATATAATCATGAAATATTGTCCTGGTGGACTTAATTTCACAGGACATAATTTTTGCTTTACATATTTATCATTCTCATGAAACAGATGAAATATTTAACACCAATAAATCCATTATGCCAATATAAAATCTAGGTTCAACCATCCAACCGACACACTGGAAATTTTCACATTTATGGAAAAATATATGCACAAAATTTATTTCTTCATTTTCAACAACAAAACATGTTTTCCTACTTCCTCTAATTTATGTAAATAATTAGAAAAAAAATCTTCCACCTCATTGGTCAGCTGCTTAATATGTTGAAGCCAAATCACAACCAGTGCAAAAACAGTACATTTTAAAGCAATGATTGAAACATGCATTCATTTTCAATGTAATTTTTTTTTTTTAAATCTTTAATTTTACAGAAATAAAACAACTATTATAACAGTAAAACAAATCAATTCGGTTGTTTCGAATCATGTCAATTCCGACCACGTTCTGTCTTTTTCGTGTCTTGATGTCTGAACAAATAGGCTGGCGACTTCCGGTGTGTTTACGCTATTACTGTGACAACGTCAGCATATCATAGTCGTAGATGCGGTAGATTATAAGTAATTGTAATATGGAGACGCCAAGGAAGCCGCTGAATAAATACTGGTGTTCGGTACCCCACTATCTGTCTTATATAAGAAATATATACATAAAGGCAGATCGTTTTCCTTTCATGATGCTGACAGCCGCAAATAAAGAAAGAAAACAAATTTAATTTTAAAGAATTATTTGTCTCTGCGTTGAAGACTTTGATACAAATAAAATAATTTAATTGATATCTGTCTTTTACAGAAAATGTTAAGATATTTTTAACTTGAGAATCGAACGTTAAAACGGCACATATCGATTGGAGTTTTTGTTGTGTACATTGACACCGGAAGCTCAGGACCAGCAGTTCTATCGAAATCACGTGATCTGGCAGACGAAAATAACAAAATTTTGACGGAATGGAAATGATTCGAAACAACCGAATTCAAATCATGCCTCACACAACATTAAATATAAAATGAAGAACAACAAAATGGGAAGGACATCAAAATATACATTTTTTCTGATAAATTTGAATGAGGAAATATGTGACATGCCTGCTACTTAGAGGACGATATTTTAAAAAATGACACAAATCTATATATTGTACCAATATCTACTTTGGTTGGAGGAAAATAATCTTTTTGTAAAGAAAAGAAAATTCATTGGAACAAATTTATTAGGTATTTGTATGAGAATAACTCTATGACAATATCTCTTATATATGTATCAAATGATGCTTTAATAATTGATTCTTGCTTACAAGTTAACTTTAAAATACATTACAAAATTTATGTCAATGTTTTTATGTTGATTTAATTTTGTTTTGCTGCAGGATAAAAACACATAAATAAATTATTGTATTTCTATAGTCAATCATGAATAATAGGGTTTCACATCAACATCATGCTTTATAAAAGGAATAAAGGTCAGAAAGCCATGTATATATCATATTGTCACAGTCATGGATAAAAGGATTTCTCGTCAGTCATGTGATTGTTCCACTAACGGTTGAGTAAATGGTTTAAAAATTTTAAAACAATCATGCTAGGTAACTTCATGCCAATAATTCGTAGAGGCTTACGGACTACGTTGAGACGGGCAGATGATGCCATCTCTCCTCCGGGATTTACTGCCCTACATGTGTAACGGGCACCGTGGTGGCGGCCTATTTTACGGATTTTAAGACAACATGTTCCATTGATCTTAGTTATAACATATTCCGGTGAACTGTCAATATTTATGTCATCTTTGTACCACGATATGGTTGGAGATGGGATACCCGTCACATGACATTCAAATGCAAATGGGGCATCCTCTAAAACGTCAACAGATTTCAAATTCTTTGTGAAATCTGGTGGTACAATTTGTTGGTGCATTTCTGAAACATAAGATGATCTTCAATACTTAAACTTTTTTTTATATGAGTAACAAGTTATTTTTAGTAAAATAAAGGTTGGTTTATGGATTATGGTGTTTTTTAACACCACTTGCAGTTGACAGAATGTTTTTCTTTTTCTTACTACAAGTATCACTCTTTTTTTTTTTTTGTAAGAGTGCTGACTTCCATTTTTTCTATTAACTTTCTATTTCATCATCTCTTTATTTAGAAATTATCCCTTCAGATCCTTAGAATATTTGTAAAGACTATAAATCATAGCAATTTATATTTGCAACTTTTTAGATTTTTGTAAACAGCTATATTTATCACTTCTGAAACTAATGAATTGTGGGATTTCTGTACACCAAAATAACACAAGATAAAAACTGACCACATACCCTAATTTAAGATTACCATTCACGAAAGAAATGATAATCCACAATGAAAATATAAATAATTGCTGTACATCTTTAATTATTAGCAAACTTTTCAGTAACTAGGCAACTCAATATAATTCACTGCTTAAATGTATTCAAAATTGAAAAAAAACACTTTCAATGAACAAAATATTAACAAACTCACACCAGATGGACTTGGTTGAGCTGATACATAAATAACAGGTTACTATTTCACAAAGTTTCCAAATAACTTACTTAACAAACAAATGCATTAAATGAAGCTGTACATAAGTTTTAATGAGGCTCTATAATACAATGACAGGGCATTTTTTTATCTTTTTCTAAAAACCTTTAATCCTTAATCTTTAAAATTGCAAAAAGGTAGGGTAATGATAAGAATAATTTGACAAAAACAAATAATAATATGATAAATTACCTCTAACAGTAAGTTGAGCTGCAGATTCTGCTGATCCAGTAGGTGTTGTAAATCTAACAGTGTATCGTGCAGTATCTTCAGAAAATGTCTCTTCAATGGTTAGTGTAGCTATGCCATTGCCATAGCATGTCTCGTAATCTGGACTATTTAACGGTAGGTTGTCCTTGAACCATGTGACCTCTGGTTGTACAGGAGAATCCACATGACATTCAAATGTGAATCTATAAATATCATTTGCTTAGTAAGTCATTTTAAGTTCTTATGTAGTAAGATCATTAGTGAAGACATTTTAAGAATACTTGTCCTCTAAATACAGGTTAGATTAAAAAATCCTGCCAAAGAAAAAAATGACTTCTAAAGACACATTTTCACAAATTAAGAATATAATTAATTCTAACATGACGTCCTTCATTGGCTATATAAATAATACAGTAATAAAAATCACGATATATTTTAATTCGCTCATGCATATTTACGAACAAATTACAAACATAATTCGCTAGTGAATTTATGTATTCATACAGCACTGTGGTGCATAACAAACATAAAAATGCCCGTATTGTTTTTACCTATATTTTTCCAGAATAAATACTTAAGACAACCATCAATGGACTTTGACTTTTGAAATTTAACATCTTCCAGAAGTCGTTTACAAGGAACGCTGATGACATTGAAAGACATGGTTACTGTTTATTTTAAGATTTTGTGAGCATTTTACTTGTTTAAGTTGCTAAATTCAAAATGCCATTAAATTGGAAAATATCAGTAACTTCATAGCATCACAGTCTATTTATACATAAAAGAAAAACAACTGTAAACTGTAAAACATGAAGGTTAGTGAATTTTGTTATGAAATGCATTTCCATTACCGACTTCCACTTCAAAAAATAAGTTAGATTTTTCCTACTAGAATCGAAATAATTCATGGAAGCCAGAGTTTGTATCACGTTTTAACATGGGTAACATTATTTTCGTTGCATTTTATCCCTCGCTAACGCTCGGGATAAAATTTGAACAAAAATAGTGTTACCCATGTTAAAACTGTATACAAACTCTGGCTTCCATGAATTATTTCTTAAATAATGGATACATATTAAAAGCTTAGCTGTTGTTTTTCCCCAAAATGTCATGAACATTGAGAACTCATCTATATCCCTAAAGTGTCATAAACATTGAGAACTCATTTATATTCCCAGAAAGTCATAAACATTGAGAACTCATTTTTATCCCAAAAGTGCCACTTTCATTGAGAACTCGTATTCAAATAAATCTGTTTAGCAGTGATTTGCTTAATTATTATGAACTGAATAAATTACTCTTTGAATTCTAAGACTTATTTAATGGTAGGTTGTCCTTGAACCATGTGACCTCTGATTGTATACAACAATCCACATGACATCCTGGCTATATGAACTTTGACATAAACAGTTTTGACTGGTTTTTCTTTCGCTAGTCAAACTTACTTTTCTCCTTCTACAACTTCAGCGTTTTGTAAATGTTTCAATATTTTTGGGGGTGACCTCTGTGCCGAGGCAGTTACCATGACTTCCATTGGCTGAATGTGCTGTTCAGCGACTGGGGGACCAACCTTTAATAAAAATATAATAATAATTGTTAAATTACAATTTTATGTGATATACATAGAATAATAGCAGTTCAGAAATTATCATATGTATTGCAACAAGTCTGATAGGACGAGTTTGTCATACTAGTGATAAAGTATGACAAGTCTGATAGGACGAGTTTGTCATACTAGTGATAAAGTATGACAAGTCTGATAGGACGAGTTTGTCATACTAATGATAAAGTATGACAAGTCTGATAGGACGAGTTTGTCATACTAGTGATAAAGTATGACAAGTCTGATAGGACGAGTTTGTCATACTAGTGATAAAGTATGACAAGTCTGATAGGACGAGTTTGTCATACTAGTGATAAAGTATGACGATACCTTTAAAACTGACATTATTGTTTTATCTGTAATGTCATAATGTATTTGACGCTGAAGTTATCATCTGCTCACTGATAAGAAATACTGTTGAGGAATGCATAAATATCAGGATTTAATGTTTCCTGACAGCTCAATTTACAATTAACATTGGTTTTATGAAAGAGTCCTAAAATATAAAACTACATCAATAAATCTAACCTTACAGTGTAGGAGAGAATTTTATATAAAATCCTAGAGATAGAAAGGTGTTATATGTGCATATATTAGAATGTTGAATGCCAGCAGGTCAAATAAATTAGTCAGAACAAATCACTCATGTTTACTAGTATCATCAGTCCATTAGGATTTAACATTAAGTCAAATCACTCATGTTTACTAGTATCATCAGTCCATTAGAATTTAACACTAAGTCAAATCACTTATGTTTACTAGTATCATCAGTCCATTAGAATTTAACACTAAGTCAAATCACTCATGTTTACTAGTATCATCAGTCCATTAGGATTTAACACTCATGTTTACTAGTATCACTCATGTTTACTAGTATCATCAGTCCATTAGAATTTAACACTCATGTTTACTAGTATCACTCATGTTTACTAGTATCACTCATGTTTACTATATCATCAGTCCATTAGGATTTAACACTCATGTTTACTAGTATGACCAGTCCATTAGGATTTAACACTCATGTTTACTAGTATCACTCATGTTTACTAGTATCATCAGTCCATTAGGATTTAACACTCATGTTTACTAGTATCATCAGTCCATTAGAATTTAACACTCATGTTTACTAGTATGACCAGTCCATTAGGATTTAACACTCATGTTTACTAGTATCA